>PVLC010045992.1:0-11585 GCA_004027655.1 Graphiurus murinus | reverse complement strand
TTTTTTTTTTTTTTTTTTTTTTTTTTTTCGGTACTGGGGATTGAACTCAGGGGCATTCTACCTCCGAGCTATACCCCCAGCCCTATTTTTTATTCTTTATTTTGAAACCGAGTCTCACCAAGTTGCGGAGTGCCTCACTAGGTAGCTGAGACTGGCCGCGAACCCGGATCCTCCGGTCTCAGCCTCCCGAATGCTGGGATTACAAGCGTGCGCCACCACGCCCGGCTTATTTGGCTGTTTCTAATAGAACCATTGCTACTCCTTCAGTAATAAGTGATCACGCTAATACAACTCACTTGACTCCCACATTTCAGAAGTTCTAATGAATTAACAACATGTCACATGCGAATATCAGGGTGTCATCCCTGTGCTCACTGGAATTCCCAAATCTGATCCAATTCTTTAGAACCAGTTTCCTAACCACTGCCTGGAAGACATACCATTCATTATTCTATCCATTTCTTTTGTGTAAAAGCTCTTATTTCCCCGGTTGGTTTTTCTTTCTGTCATTTTAGTGCTGAATTGAGTGTGAGTTCTGTCCAAGGGATATATTTGTGATTCTTTCATTGTTAGTGTCCCAGTAATTTAAACAGGCAATATCCTCACTCGAATACTCTTGCTTGGGAGAGTCTCCAATGTTTTTGCATTCCATTGCTGTTTCTGGTGTTTATTCCTCAGTTTCTAACCATTAATCAAGTGCCTTGGTCAAAATCATATCTGATCTCCACTTTGATAATTCATTACTCCAAAGATGGGACAAGTGTATTATTCCAATTTTAATTTTTTTATGGTAACATATGCTTCTATTGTTTATGTATTTATTTTTTGACAATATACAGGTGTTCTGAGTGGACATAGAGCATGGAAAACAACCAAAATATTGTCTCAGTCATTTCAAGAACATTTATTGCAATCGTGACCAAGACAGGTCCTTTACTCCTTATCACTCCATGCAAAGTTTATGCAATATATGACATTTTAGGACAGAAATAGATTAGTACCACCTGGGCAGTCCATTTACCATGGAGCTCAGCTAACTATGCGAGGAATCTCAGGTTTGGGTCATTGTGAATTTGATCTGGGTCTTCAGTACTGACCTTAGCCAGTGCTCAAACAGAAGCAAAGGTGAGGAACTGCCTGATAGCTACCAACATTGTTGCCAGGTCAGTGTTCCGCCTCATTATAGGTTGTCAGAATGGCCAAGTATCAAGGCTCCTTGGCAGAAGGAGGTATGGGTTTTCAGTCTCAGATGCTGACAATGATAGTCCTCAGGTTGCTAGGGACTCCAGTTGGTTGTCAAGACATTGCTGGTGGGAGATAGACATTGCCCCTGTGTGAGACATATCAGGCCCAGGCTTTGACCCACAGAGTTAACTGGGTGTTATCTCTGATACTGCGGGTGTGTTGTGCCACACCTGTGTGTGTTAAGAGAGTTATGTTTTCAGGCTGCACACCATGTGTAAGCCACACCCAGGTGTGCTTTGGGAGTGAAGTTCCTTTTTGGCTTCAGTGGAGCCCCTTCTCCCTCTTACAAATATGTACTCTATACAGTTGGTCATGTATCTAAAGAGGAAAAGAAAAATTTTGAGTTCTAAACACAAAGCCCCCCACTGGTATGTGTGGATCCTCTGTCTTAGTCTATTTGAGCTACTACATAAAGTACTATAGACAGGTGGCTCATCGGCATCAGAAACACATTTATCACAGGGTTGGAGAGTGGGAATTCTAAGAACGAGATGTCAGAAGATTCAATGTCCACAGAAAGTGGGCTTCCTCACAGATAAACCATCTTCTTTCTCACTCTGACCTCACGTGGTGGGATTTCTCTACGATCTCTTTTATAAGGGCACGAATCCCAATCTGAGGGCTGGAATGTTATGACCTAATCAACTCCAAAAGGCCCGAGGACCTTATGATCCAGACCTGAGAGGTCAGAATTTCCACTTATTCAATTGGAAGGACACAAACACTCAGACCACAGCATCCTTCAAGCCAGATCCTTCCACTGAAGTTCTACAGGTAATGCTTTTCTGTTCTTAGAAATTGAGCCATAGCTCCATGAAGGCTTTCTCTGCATGTAGAATTTTACCTGTATGGATTTTACTGCCTTGCAACTTGAAACCCTACGTAAGTCAGTCCCATACCCTCTTTCTGTCCAGACCAGATTCTATCTTCTAATATTTTCTGTTTCATAATGGGATTGTGTCATGAAGACATGCAATTAATTGCTGTTGCAGTTTGAATTTTATGAGAAACTTTCCCAGCCTCAAAGCAAATATCTTATTCTCATCAAAGCAAGACCCTTTTAAAGGTTCCCTTTGGGAAACATCATGTCAGCAGATTGGGATATCATGACTACTTGACCACTTGTTCAGGTAGGGCTAAGTTCCACACACATACACATACACACACACACACACACACAAACACATATATATGAACACACACATACACACACATATATATATATATATATATGAACTTTTTTCTTTTTCTGGAGGATAATCTTGTTGCAATTAAAACTGAAAATATAATTAATTGTAATATTATAGCCTATCATACTTCACCACCTTAATCACATCAATATTCCATTGTGGAGTTGGGGCCTGTGGAAAAATTAGCATACAGTTATGAAGAATTATTGATGCTTGTTAATACAAATGATAGATGAAAAAGAATAACTTCAAGCTCCTCCTGAAACCAAATCTAACTTCAGGGAATAGTTTTTTTTTTTTTTTTTAAGACATTATGTTATGAAGAAAAAATAGCAAGAGAATCAATAACATTTTAGAAGCTAAAAGCAGAGAGATGAGTGGTAACTGACTTAACTATATAGAACCAAAGGGGGAAAGGCTGAAGATTACTAAAATGCCTTAGAAATTGTCAGCAACAGGCATTCTGGAAGTCAGGGCGAAGATGGGGCTAAAAACAGAAAAGTTTCAATCTTGAACAAAACTGGAACAAGCTAATAGAGCAGATAAGGGGAACTGGCTATTAGAAATAGTGGTATTGAAACTACAAAAAAAAAAAAAATCCAACTCTGGAACTGGCTATTCCTTGCTCTTCCAAGGACAATAAATTGAAGAACAAATACAGAAAGCACAGTTGGTACCTCCTATACTCTTGTGAAATACATGAATTAAGTGAATATTTACAAGTGGTGAAGCATCCAGCCCTCTTCCACCTCTCCCCTCCAGTTTTCTTGGCCAGGTTCTACACCCTCCTGGTAGAAGGCTAGAAAGCTCCTCTTTAAGGAACCTGCTTAGTCCCAAAAGACAGAACTAAAGAAACTAATACCTAAATGATCTTGGAAAACAGCCAAGGAGATCATCTTTTAGAGAAATGCATACTTGTAGTGCTCCAGTAAGTTTTCAGAAAGGAAAAAGAACAACCAAGGATAAAAGACACATGAGCACAATCTCTGACATGAAGTTTAAAGTTTAAAATGGGCAAAAAGGAAATAGAAAAGTGGAGAAAACCATGAGAAGAAAACAAATTAAATTTGTTCTAATATAAATACATACTTTAGGTTTCTATGCCTTGTTCTAAATGTGTGGGGCCAGAAGGGCTTCGGATTTTCAGTTTTTTTCTTAATTTTGTATTATTTGCACAGACATATTGAACCAAAACATAAACACAAAGTTCATTTGTGTTTCATAAACCTGAAGATTATTTTACACAGTGTTTTCAGTGCACCTGCATTGTGACTGCAACACATTACTTGAGGTCAGGCATAGAATTTTTTGCTTGTGGCATCACGGTGGTTCTCAAAAAGTTTTGGATTTGGAGTCATTTTAAAGTTTGTATTTTTGGATTAGAGGCACTCAGCCCCTGAGTGTGTATATGTGTATTTATGTATCTATATTCCTAATACAAATACATATGACTAAATGCATTAAACATTTTTCTTTTTTTTTTTTTTTTGCGGTACTAGGGATTGAACTCAGGGGTGTTTTACCTCCGAGCTATACCCCCAGCCCTATTTTTTATTCTTTATTTTGAAACTGGGTCTCACTAAGTTGTGGAGGGCCTCACTAGGTAGCTGAGGCTGGCCATGAACCCGGACACTCCGGTCTCAGCCTCCCGAATGCTGGGATTACAAGTGTGCGCCACCACGCCCGGCAACATTTTTCTTAAATACTTTGAAATAAATACTTTACATGAAACACTTATTATTGTTTTGGTGATTAAATGAGAAACAAATGCAAAGTTTTGAGTGTAGCATTTGTTCCATATGAAATATCCAGTATGAATAGTTATTAGTATTATTGTAGTAGTAGTAGCAGTAGTAGTTTCTTATGTGAAGCAAACGTAATCAACCAAGGTAAAAATTCATGCTGACTCGATATACATGTTTTGTTTTTTGTTTCTTTGTTTTATTTTAATCACAAATGAAAAATCTTGAGCTTTCCTAGAAGAATGGAAGTGGATTCTGTCTTAGAAGAGGAATGGACCAGTCTCAGGCATCTTTCCATTTCTCATTGAATGTTGTTGGACTGAATTATAAACTTCCAGAGCAGGTGGTGCATGGCCGTAATCCCAGTGCTTGGGAGGCCCATACAGGAGGATCGCAGTTTCAAAGCCAGCCTCAACAATTTAGCAAGACTCTCAGCAATCTAGAGAGATCCTGTTTCAGAATAAAAAAATGAAAAGGGCTGGGTGTTGCTCAGAGGTAGCATACTGGATTCAATCCCCAGGACAAAACAATTTTCTTTTTCACAGAAGAAGAGACTGGAGAACACTGGATCTAAACTGCAGACAGAATGCAAGAGGGTTCAATTGATTTCATGCTGAAAGCCTCAGTTGGTCCTCACTGCCCACCATCACTCTACACCGGTCTTCAGGGCCTGCTAGAGTCTAAGGCACTGTGTTTACCTGCCGTACAACATTTTGCTTCTCTCTTCTCCTCCACCAGGCCTTCCTCAAGTGCTCCGCAACACAATTGCAAGGTAAACTGGACTAGGTGATGTGAATGAAGCACAACAGATGTGATCAGTAACAAATATAAGATATTTTGTATTTTATACAAATATAAAACTCCCAGAAAAAGGTCCCAATGCAGCAGATTCGGAAATGACAACCTAGAGTACAGCTCCAGTTGCAGCTAAATGAATTCTCCTTGAGCTGAGCTGAATTTTTTTTTTCCCTGCTGGCATTGTTATCAGTTTGGCTGACCCTGTGCTTATTCCATGCTGCTTTGGTACATTAGCCTGCTGCTACTGTCTCGTACACACCAGAGGCAGCAGCCTTTGAGAAGTAAAACTACTTGACACAATTTGATAAAACAAAGCAAACTCTTCCCTTGCTTATTGTTTCAGGATCCGAAACCAGTTAGGTTTTAACACATACTGGTCCATTCTATTTTATATCCACTTTTTTTTTCTTTCTATCACTCTTAAAGATTCACAGAAATCAACTCACATCACTTAATAGATATTTTATTCCAGTGAAACACAGCAAAGTATCCCTATTACAGAATACAGGTAAAAAATATTCAAGTTCTGTCTCAAAGAAAGGATTAATAGGTAGATGCTTAGAATTTCAAACACAAACAAGAAGGTTGTTTTCCTCCCCAAATAGATGTGTCCACGCTAAGACTTGCTTTTTGTTATATAAGCTTTTCATCATTGCAAGCCAGGATTGAGATATTATAGAAGAAAATGGCACATTTGAGGAGTTTAGGCACTACATTCTCTTTCCGATCTGAAGTTCTTTATTCTGTAAATATACCCTACTTTACGAGATAAAAGCCACATTGTAATTTCAAATGTGATTGATACCTGTATAAGGATATCATCCTCAGTACTTTTGTAATTTGCTTGCAATGTGTGAATTCCATTTTAACCTTGCATAGTAGCATTTCTCACTGTCCCATGTAGCAAATATAATGCTGTATTCCTGGATTCAAACCAATGAATGAAAACCAGTGGGTTTTATTCTGTCTCGATTGCCAGCTCATTCTTCCCAAAGCACAGATTTGATTTTATTACCTCCCTAAATTAAAGTAATAGTTCCAAGCATCTTAGCTGCATCCAACTCTCTCTACCCTTCTTCCCTAGTTCTCCTTTGCATTCCCTTTATCTTGTCTCTGTATGTTTTAACTATTTTGTACAGATTAATGTAATAAAAAATCTTACAAGGTAGACATTTAACCTTATTTTTTTTAACTCAGATTTGTCCAAAATAGCACCTCTCTTTTATAGTTCACAATTTATTAAGTAGTCTGGTGATTTTAGCTTTCTATTTTATATATTGTGGCTAACACATAGGAGATGAAAAGGTAAATTCATATTGAAAAATCACAGTTCATTGCTGTCACTGGAAACTATATAATAGATGCTCATTTAGGAATAAAGAATAAAAGTTGCAGAACAATTCAAAGAAGATTAGCAATCTTATCCCAAATTACTTTGCGCACAGCCACGTGGTAGCCCCAAATGATCAGGACATTTAGAAAGGTCTTAGCTAAGTATTTGCACAAAGCATCACCTCCCAGAACCAAGGCACTAAAGGTTTTATATTAATGGACACGCGAAATTCAGTGTTACGATAAAGTTAAGACTGTTGAGGCTAATGGAGTAGTTTCGGGAATAAACCTGCAACAGCCTTGGTCATCCATCTTTGCATCCCTCCAGCTCCAGGGTCTACACAGAGCAATCGAAAAAACAACCAGGCCGCAGGCCCAGACGCAGTCTGCAGTCGTGCCCATTAACTCTTGGAGAGAACGCAGACACCATCACCTAATGATAGCCATTTCCAGTCAATCTAGCAGGAGACATGACCTGCTCTGGGTTTCCTGGAGGTTATAAGAACATTGACTAATTTACTGAGCCACTATAATAAGATAACCAGATGGGGAAGCTAATGGGCTGAGACAGTGACAGTTAAACATTATTTGCTAACATCAGTATAGTGGAGAGTGGAGTATATTATCATCTCATACTTACCTTTTAATTAAAATAATACTGTTTTCAGCATTATTTCAATACAGCAGTTTGGCAGTATGGATTCAGAATACTAACCTCTTTTTTTTTTTTAATCTTTTGGGATGACTGCTTTAGCAAAGTCAGACTACCTGAACATTTCAGTATTTTATTTAAAGAGTTTCTTTAATTACTTATTCTACACTTTCAAGTTATTTATTTTTTTGTGGTTCTTTTTCTTTTTTTCAGTACCCCAAAGGTGCTCTACCATTGAACTATAACCCAAATCCTTTTTCTTTTTCTTTCTTTTTTTTTTTTTTTTTTGAGATAAGGCCTCAACAAGTTACCCAGGGCAGCCTCAAAGTTGTCATCTTCCTGACTCAGCCTCCCTACTAGCTGGGATTACAGGCAGATACCATCATGCCCAGCTTCAAGTTCATATTTTAAATTAATTAGCTTTGAAAATCAAAAAGCTTAGAATTGAAAATAAAATCTTTTGGGAAAATCTCTATATTTTATCTTTGAATACTTGCTAGTAGTTACTCGTTAAGTCATGGAAATTTAAAATATTCCCCTCAAGTTTCTGTTTTTAAGAACTTCTTAGTTGTTTATTATAGTTATTCATTAAAGCATTGCCGTAGCATATCTATTTCAGTAATCCAATGCTCTCCTGTATTTAGTTCTATTATGAATACTATGAAGAGCCTCAAAAACATGCTGTCATTAACTTATACCCAGTGTCTTGGACACAAGTGTGTGTGTGTGATTTTCTTGTACCACAAAATCGTGAAAGTATCTTCCTTTTTTTTTTTTTTTTTTTTTTTTTTGGTGGTACTGAGGATGGAACCCAGGGGGCATTCTACCTCCAAGTTATACCCTAGCCCTATTTTAGTCTTTTTATTTTGAAACAGGGTCACACTACTAAATTGAGAAATGGAAGGTGTCTTTCTAACTCCCTACTCCCTTTATATATATTTTCTGTAATCTTTACCTGTGATCTTATTAAGAACTTTTAGTTTGAGCATATGAAATACATGTCACCCCAGTTTCTCTTTTGCCATTATCCACTGTTTCTCTTTGGTCTTCTCCGTTCACATTTATTTTAACTCGTTCTGTCTATGTGCCACCCAACTTTTACTACATTCTTCCTCTCTTTAGTCCTTATTTATCCCTTCATTTCTCTCTTGTCTCTTCTTTCTTTTTTTATTTTTTTCTCCTCTGAGTTTACCAAATTGTGGTTCTTATTTTAGTTCTGCATTTTGTGAGTGATGGTTTTGTTTTTATTTATTTACTTTTTTGGCTCCGTGTTTTGAAAGTCATACACACAAATACTAGTAAATCCAGTGAAATACACACACAAGGGCACACAGGCATACAGAAATTTAAAAATGTTTATTCCTTTCTTCTCTCCACCTTTCCAGACATGGATAGAAAGTGATAATTCAGTGGCCAGTCTGAATTAACTAAAAGTTTGGCCAAATAAATGCTATTAGTAAGAATAAAATTGTATTTAAAGAAAAGTGTTTCTTGATATTTATTATAAATGGACTATTTTCTTTATTCATTCACCCAGTGTGGAAGATATTATTCCACTGGAGGCAGATTAAACAACAAAACTATATCCACCTCTTGTGTGTGGTCTCTGCTGCCCCTGTGGTGTTGATTCACCCTCCACAACTTCTCTGAAAGGAATCTGAAAACTACTTAATGTTCTAGACCACAAAGCATTAGATATCCTTAAGAAAACTGCCCTTTACCAAACTAAGTCACTTTGCATCCATTGAAGTTTTTTTTTTTTATTTTATTTTAACCTGACTTGGAATCTACCTCTCCACCCTCAGTTCTGCTGGCCGTTTGATAGCTTAGTGACTTTGGAGAAGGTGATAATTCTCTCTAGGACTAAGTTTCATTTGAAAATGAAAGAAATGAGAGCATTTAGTTCATAGGCATGTTGCCATCTAAATTATTATTAACTGGCATAAAGATCCATCCTTTGCACTGCATAGCTCTATGGGTTTTGACATGTGTACAGTGTCATTTATTCACCATCACAGCATCATATATAAGTACATAAGAGTCTCATTGGCCTAAAAATATCCCCTGTGCTTCACATATTCAACTGTGCCAATCCCCACCCCTAAACTCTTGGCAACCACAAGTTTTTTTCTTTAATATCTCTAAGGTTTTGCAAAATCTACACAATCTGTAAGTATAATTCTTGTCACGTGTTTGTGTAGCTGGATCAGATCAATCATTTCTTTGACCATGGAATACTATTCCATTGTATGAGTGGTCTATCATTCACCCAAAGAAGGAAATGATAATTGATTTCATTTTTGTGATTATGAATAATGTTGCTATATACATTCCTGTGCAGATTTTTATGAGAAGATAAGTTTTCATTTTTGTTGGGTAACTAACTAGGACTATGCTTGCTGTACTGTTCGATAAGACTCTGGTTAACTCTGAAATAGGGCTGGGGGTGTAGCTCAGATGTAGAATGCCAATGGGTTCAATCCCAGTACTGCAAAAATAAGAAAATAAATAAATACAAAAACATACAGGAATATAGACAAAATCAAGTTAAACTCATACCTAACACTATATAAAAGGTTAACTTAAAATAGGTCAATATCTAAATATCAGATGAAAACTACAAAACCCTTAGAAGAACACAAGGAGAATGTTTCATGACATTGGATCTACCAATTATTTCTTGATATTTCACAAAGAACACAGGTAACAATACCAGAAATATATCAATTAGACTATATTAAAATTTAGAAATTCTGTGCATCATGGGAAACTGAAAGAGTGAAAGGCCATCCTAAGATGTCTCCTGGACTGAGAGAAAACATTTTCAAATAATATATCTGTTGAGGAACTATTATCGAGAACTTATAAATAACACCTACAACTCAATAACAACATAAACAATGAATCACAAACATGTTATTTTAAGTTACAGCTATGATCTCAAAGGCAGCCTCAAATGTACAAATTTTCAGGTAGCAATAACCAGGATAATACCTGGATGGTGTCTTTCTAAGTGTGTTTCATGCTGCTGTAACAGAATACCTGACACTGGATAATTTATAATGAACACAAATTCATTTTCTTAGAATTATGGGAACTAGGAAGTTCAGTGTGTTAGCAAGTTTGATATCTACTGAAGGTTGCATTCTCTTCAGGGTAAGGAAGTTGTGTCCACGTGTGACAGAGGGTAGACAGGAAACTATCCAAAAGCTTCAAGAAACCTCCTCTATAGGCCTCAATCGCATTTGAGAGGGAAGGAGCCCTCCTGACCTAATTGTCTCTTAAAGTTCCACCTGTGAATATTATGTCATTGACCATTCAATTTCAACACCTGAATTGTAGAGGAAACTCATTCAAACTATCACAATATTAAAAGGGAAGTGTTTATCTCTCTTTCTATATAATAAAAGATTATTTGAAAATTTTAGACAGAGTGCAGAGAGAGGCTAAAAGTATGTTTTGTTTTGTTTTGTTTTTCCTTTTTTATGACCCTGAATGAGAAGGAAAGAGAAGTTTCGGAAGGAGAAGTTGGTGAGAGCATACCAGCCTAGTGCCATTCATGGAAACCTCGCAAAAGTCAAAGGTGAAGAAAATATTTGCCCAGCTGCTCGTCACAGCCCATGCTTGGTTAAAATCAGAATGTGCATCTGCCACAGACAGTTCAGTGTGTTCTCTAGACTCAGATTTGGCTCAAAGTCAGATTTCAATGAATGCTTCCTGAACACAATGTTGATTTGTAGACATTTCATTTGAGTAATGAGAAACATATTCTCACAATGAAGGAGATAATACCATAAACACATCAGCTGGCAGTGCATAATCTATAGGATGCCTTTGGCAATTTAGGCAAACTTTGAAGTTCAATTTCACTGGCTTCCTGTTTGGATTCTTATTATCATTGAATCTTGATATACTAGTTTCCAACACACAAAATCAACAAATCTCCTTTCTGCATCAGAGAAGAGGATAAATTAATTGTATTATTTGACTTACCTACTTTGTCACCTAGTCATGTCCCATATGCAACCTATTAAAGTATTTTAGTTTACATTTGTCTTTTCCATTAATTGGCCATAATAGCTAAACTTAGGAAATGTCAAGGTTAAGTCCCTCACCTAGATATAAAAATAGAGTGACACATATGACAGCAGGAATTGTATATGATATGCCCCTTCTACTCAATCATGTGTAGCATGTCACTTCTCGTCCAACCTATCAGGAGAGCCATTGAATGTATTTGACAGGACATATATTTGACTGTTAGAATGATGGACGTCTCCGAATGTGTAGACCAGGCTTGATGGGAGAAGATTATGAATGTGTGGCATGGAGGGCAGGTTCCCAGTAGTGAAAACTAAATTTCTACCTGACACAGCACCAAGGTTCTGGGATATTTGCCTGTTATGATGGCTGACAGTTTGCATGTGTTTTAACTCTGGCAATCAGTCAATCTGCTCTTGATGGGTAATTGCCAGCAGGAACCTAATTTTTTCACATCAATTGTCACATATGTCTCTAATATTGTTATTCACTGCTAACTAGATTGACGATGTTGTTTCAGACAAGAAGAGGAGAAGGAAAGGTTACGCCTTCTTCCTAGAAAGACCCAACAGTGCAACGGAATTA
>PVLC010045991.1:0-11593 GCA_004027655.1 Graphiurus murinus | reverse complement strand
CGCTTGTAATCCCAGCATTCGGGAGGCTGAGACCGGAGGATCCGGGTTCGAGGCCAGCCTCAGCTACCTAGTGAGGCACTCTGCAACTTAGTGAGACTCGGTTTCAAAATAAAGAATAAAAAATAGGGCTGGGGGTATAGCTCGGAGGTAGAATGCCCCTGAGTTCAATCCCCAGTACCGCAAAAAAAAAAAAAAAAATAGCCAGGTGTGGTGGTGCATGCTTGTAATCCCAGTCTTTGGGAGGCTGAGACCAGAGGATCCTGGTTCAAGGCCAGACTCAGCTACTTAGTGAGGCCCTCCACAATTTAGTGAGACCCTATTTCAAAATAAAGACTAAGCCGGGCGTGGTGGCGCACGCTTGTAATCCCAGCATTCGGGAGGCTGAGACCAGAGGATCCGGGTTCGCGGCCAGCGTCAGCTACCTAGTGAGGCACTCTGCAACTTGGTGAGACTCGGTTTCAAAATAAAGAATAAAAAATAGGGCTGAGGGTATATCTCGGATGTAGAATGCCTCTGAGTTCAATCCCCAGTACCGAAAAAAAAAAAATAAAAATAAAGACTAAAAAATCTGGCTAGGGGTGTAGTTTGGAGGTAGAATGCCCCTGGGTTCAATCCCCAGTACAGGGGAAAAAAAAAAAGGACATTTAAGATCCTCCCCCTCCTCCTCCCTCCTCTTTGTCCTCCACCTCCTCCTCCTCCTCCTCTACCTCCTTCTTCTTCTGCTTTTGGTACTAGAGATTGAACCCAGGGGCATTCTACCTCTGAGCTCCACCCCCAGCCCTATTTTACTTTTTATTTATTTATTTATTTTTATTTTTATTTATTTATTTTTTTTTTGCGGTACTGGGGATTGAACTCAGGGGCATTCTACCTCCGAGCTACACCCCCAGCCCCTTTTTATTCTTTATTTTGAAACAGAGTCTCACTAAGTTGCGGAGTGCCTCACTAGGTAGCTGAGGCTGGCCTTGAACACAGATCCTCCAGTCTCAGCCTCCCAAATGCTGGGATTACAAGCGTGCGCCACCACGCCCGGCTGTATTTTTATTTTTTTAATTTTTATTTTTGGTACTGGGTTCAATCCCCAGTGGCAAAATAAATAAATAATAAAAAGGTTTGGGATATGGCTCAGAGGTAGAATGTACCTGGGTTCAATCCTCAGTACCACTAAAGAAAAAAAAAAAAAAAACCCAGAAGTCCTAGCATGTCTAGCTGTGTCTGTCCGTGGGAAGTGAGGAGCGCCCCAAGCCCTAAACTAATGCCTGCCACCAAACCCACAGCCAAGACCCCCGGGGCGAAAGTCCCAGGGAGTGTCCCTGGACACCCTTGTCAGGGGCCCCGGGCGGCAACGCGGCCTCCCAGAGCCCAGGAGGTCTCTTGCTTCTGCTCGAGGCTCCTCAGTGAGAACGGCCTCGCAGGATATGCCCCAGCCACCGTTTCCTGTTCCTCTTTATGGGGTTTCCTGTCCCTGCCCTGCTTCCCCCACCCCAGAGCCCCAGCCTCCCACACAAGGGAAGGGTCCCCAGGCCCTTCATAAAAATAAAAAAATATTTTTATATTTTTGCAGTACTGGGGATTGAACTCAGGGGCATTCTACCTCTGAGCTACACTCCCAGCCCTATTTTTAATTCTTTATTTGGAAACTGAGTCTCACTAAGTTGCGGAGTGCCGCACTAGGTAGCTGAGGCTGGCCATGAACCTGCGATCCTCCGGTCTCAGCCTCCCAAGTACTGGGATTACAAGTGTGGGCCACCACGCCTGGCCGGGGTCAGCTTCTTATTCCATCTGCATCTGGAGACGCAGATGGAGTTCCGGCTGGCCCCTGCTTGCTGTGTGACCTAGGACAGGACACTTCTTCCTCTGGGCCTTGCTTTCATCATCTGCAAAGCCTCTGATGACAGTTCCTCGGGCGAGGTCCCTCCCACGCTTGTCATCCCAGTACTTGGGAGGCTGAGACTGGAGGATCGCAGGTTAAGGGCTGGGGGTGGTGTTTGGAGGTTCAGTTCCCAGTACTACAAAAAAAAAAAAAAAAAAAAAGAGTTCTAGCCGGGTGTGGTGGCGCACGCTTGTAATCCCAGCATTTGGGAGGCTGAGAACGGAGGATCCGGGTTCACGGCCAGCCTCAGGTACCTAGTGAGGCACTCTACAACTTAGTGAGACTCAGTTTCAAAATAAAGAATAAAAAATAGGGCTGGGGGTGTAGCTCGGAGGTAGAATGCCCCTGAGTAGTTCACTCCCCAGTACCGCAAAAAAAAAAAAAAAAAAAAAGAGTTCTTGTACCATCTCTGACATTGTCTGCGAGCAGCTGCCTCTGCCTGGCCTCCAGCTCTCTGCTCCCACCTCCCTTAAAGTTGGAAGAAGGGGAACTAAGTCAGGAAGGGGACCGGGATGCTGGGGTTGGCCCTCCAACCCCCTGGCTGGTCCTCTCCAGCCAAGCCCGGGAGCCAGGTGGAGGTGGAGCGCCCCCTGGTGTTGGTGGGCGGGCTTTCCTCCTCCCCTCCAGGTGGAGCGCCCCCTGCCGGCGGTCGGCAGACCTTCTTCTTCCCCTGCAGGTGGAGTACCTGCTGAAGAAGGTGCTGGGCAGCATGAGCCTGGAGCTGAGCTTGGGCGAGCTGGAGGAGCTGCTGGCGCAGGAGGCCCAGGCCGCCCAGGCCACCGGCGGACTCAGCGTCTGGCAGTTCCTGGAGCTCTTCAACTCGGGCCGCTGCCTGCGGGGCTTGGGGCGGGACACCCTGAGCATGGCCATCCACGAGGTCTACCAGGAGCTCATCCAGGACGTGCTGAAGCAGGTCAGCACGCGGGGACCCCGGGGAGGCGGCCCGCGGGGTGCGGGGCCGGGAGCCTCTGACCCGACTGCGGCCCGCAGGGCTACCTCTGGAAGCGCGGGCAGCTGCGGAGGAACTGGGCGGAGCGCTGGTTCCAGTTGCAGCCCAGCTGCCTCTGCTACTTCGGGAGCGAAGAGTGCAAGGATAAAAGGGGCTCCATCCCGCTGGACGCCCACTGCTGCGTGGAGGTGAGAGGCGGGCGCCCGGAGGAGGAGGAGGCCGCCTTCCTGGGAGAGCCGGGGGACCCCGCGGCCTGGGGCTCGAGGCTCGGGACCCGCTCAGGTCATCGAAAGAGCTCAGGCTGCAAATGAGGCGCCAAAGTCGCCAGGGAATAAGGTAGATTTTGCTGGAGATGGCAGAGATCTGCACCCGCAGCAATTTTTTTTTTCTTTTTCTTTTTGGGGCCTTCTACCTCTGAGCTACACCCCCCAGCCCTATATTTATTTATTTATTTTTATTTTTTTTGCGGTACTGAAGATAGAACCCAGGGGCATTCCACCACCAATCTATACCCCCAGCCCTAGTTTTTATTCTTTATTTTGAAACCGAGTCTCACTAAGTTGCAGAGGGCCTCACTAGGTAGCTGAGGCTGGCCGCGAACCCGGATCCTCCGGTCTCAGCCTCCCAACTACTGGGATTCCAGGCGTGCGCCACATCCCCAGTACCACAGTCTATCATTGTAGCTCTCCCAGGCCCTATCCATTTTTGTCACATAAGGAAATAGGTGTAGCTGTGAAAGGAGCTCGAATCTGGGCAGAACTCCCGGCTTCCCCAACAGCCAGTGTGGCTTGGACATGTTCCTGGACTTCTTAGAGCTTCCGTTTCTTTATAAAGTTACTAACCCCTGTCTGGCAAGGATGTATGGAAGTAGTGGATAAAAACATGCATATAAAACACTAGTACAAGCCGGGCGTGGTGGCGAACGCTTGTAATCCCCAATACTTGGGGGGCTGAGACAGGAGGACGGCAGGTTCGAGACCAGCCTCAGCAACTTAGCGAGACCCTGTTTAGAAATAAAACATAAAAGCCAGGCATGGTGGCATCTGCTTGTCATCCCGGTACTTAGGAGGCTGAGACAGAAGGATCTCAGGTTAGCAACCAGCCTCAGCTACTTAGTGAAGCCCTCCCGGACATAGTGAGACCCTGTTTCCAAATAAAGAATAAAAAATAGGGCTGGGAGTGTAGCTCAGAGGTAGAATGCCCCTGGGTTCCATCCCCAGTACTGCAAATAACAATAATAATAATTAATAATAATAATAATAATAATAATAATAATAATAATAATAAAAAATGGCTGGGGCTGTAGCTCAGAGGTAGGACACCCCTGGGTTCAATCTCCAGCACCACACACACACACAAAAGCACACCACACGCAAAGGCTTCAGCTGCAGGGACACGCGTGTCCCTATAACCAACTGTCCAGCCAAACCACCCCGGCTCCTGGCAGAGAGGGCGAGGACCCCAGGGAGATGGTCAGCTGGGTGGGGCTCCTGGGCTGGGCACCCCTGACCACAGTGGCCCGCCTGGCTGGGGCCCCCTGCCCTGCCCAGGTGCTGCCGGACCGCGACGGCAAGCGCTGCATGTTCTGCGTGAAGACCGCCAGCCGCACGTACGAGATGAGCGCCTCGGACACGCGCCAGCGCCAGGAGTGGACGGCGGGTGAGCGCGCGGGGCCCCTCAGTCGCCCCAACCCCGAAAGGGGAGGCGATAGGGCTGGCCATGGCGCTGAGAGGTGGGGCGCTTGCTTAGCGTGTGCCAGGCCCTGGGTTCGAGCCTCGGCACCGCCTCCACACCCCCCCAAAGAAAAACAAAACAGAAACAAGGATGACACTTTGGGGGTGCAGAGTAGACCCGAGCGACCCCCAGGCCCCGGGTGACCCTCTCCCGCCCCGCTGTAGCCATCCAGACGGCGATCCGGCTGCAGGCCGAGGGCAAGACGTCGCTGCACAAGGACCTGAAGCAGAAGCGGCGCGAGCAGCGGGAGCAGCGGGAGCGGCGCCGGGCGGCCAAGGAGGAGGAGCTGCTGCGCCTGCAGCAGCTGCAGGAGGAGAAGGAGCGCAAGCTGCAGGAGCTGGAGCTGCTGCAGGAGGCGCAGCGGCAGGCCGAGCGGCTGCTGCAGCAGGAGGAGGAGCGCAGGCGCAGCCAGCACCGCGAGCTGCAGCAGGCGCTGGAGAGCCAGCTGCGCCAGGCCGAGCAGGTGGAGCAGCCCGGGGGCGGGGCCTGGGCGGAGGGGCGGGGCCTGGGCGGGGTGGGGCCCTGGCGGAGGGGCGGGGCCTGAGCCGGGGTGGGCTGTGGGGGCGGGGCTTGGAGGGAGGGACTTGTTGGGACCCAGCTCTTGGCGGGAGAGTGGGTGATGGCGACTGGACGAGACCCTCGACAACTTAGTGAGACCTTGTTTCAAAATGAAAAGGACTAGGAGTATAGCTCGGAGATAGAATGCTCCTGGGTTCAATCCATAGTATGAAAGAAAGAGGAAGGAAAAAGAAAAGAAAAGAAGCCGGGTGTGGTGGTGCATGCTTGCAATCCCAGTATTTGGGAGGCTGAGACAGGAGGACTGGTCACAGGTTCAAGGACAGCCTCAGCGGCGCCTCTTAGGAGCCCTGTGGGCGAGGTGCTTAGACTCCTAAGCACATGTGGAAGCTAATAGAACTTTGCTCACAGAGGTGAGGTGAGGGTTAAGTGTTCGCTAATTTTTGGTTGTAATAATAATTATAACCACTTCCTAACAGTAGCCAGAATAATATTATAATAACAATTAAGGAGAGCCGGGGTGGTGGTGCAGACCTGTAATCCCAGTTCTTGGGAGGCTGAGACAGGAGGATCACAGGTTCGAGGACAGCCTCAGCAAGTAGTGAGACTCTCATCAACCTAGTGAGACTGTTTCCAAATAAATAAAATCGGGCTGGGGCTGTAGCTCAAAGGTAGAATGCCTCTGGGTTCAATCCCCAAGACCACGGTAACACCCTAAACATAAAGAAAGGAAGCGCGTAACTTGAAGCTTCTGCTCACCAACCACTGTACGACCCAGCCAGGCGCCCAGATAGGAGTGGAATCAGGAAACCCTGCCATACAGGAGCCCCCCGGCAGAGGAAGCCTGGGGAAGCCACATCCCCGCCCGGCCCCTCCCCTGCGTCCCCCTGACCTGACCCCTCGCCCCAGGCCCGGGCCTCCATGCAGGCCGAGATGGAGCTGAAGGAGGAGGAGGCCGCCCGGCAGCGGCGGCGCATCCAGGAGCTGGAGGAGATGCAGCAGCGGCTACAGGAGGCCCTGCAGCTGGAGGTGAAGGCCCGGCAGGACGAGGAGGCCGTGCGCCTCGCCCAGACCAGGTAGGGCGCCGCACCCCCTTCCCCGGGCGTCCTCCAGCGGGCCGGGCCCCCCACGTGCCCGGGCGCTGGGGACACTCGGTGCGCCCGCCCGCAGGCTCCTGGAGGAGGAGGAGGCGCAGCTCAAGCAGCTCATGCAGCTGAAGGAGGAGCAGGAGCGCTACATCGAGCGCGCGCAGCAGGAGAAGCAGGAGCTGCAGCAGGAGATGGCGCTGCAGAGTCGCTCGCTGCAGCAGGCCCAGCAGCAGCTGGAGGAGGTGCGCCAGAACCGGCAGCGCGCAGACCTGGACGTGGAGGTGAGCGCGCGCGCCCCTGGCCTCCCGGCGCTCCGGGTCTCTGCTCTGGGAGCAGAAACCGCTAACACCCGTGGTCACCCAGAGGAAACGGGATACTCAGCTGCCGTCCCTGTTCATCTGCCTGGGCGCAGGTGGAGCACACCTGTAATCCCAGCGGCTGGGAGGCTGAGGCAGGAGGATCAGAAGAGAGAAGCCAGCCTAGGCGATGCGGTGTAGTGAGACTCCCCCACCCCTCCCCGAAATCCAAAGAAAAGGGCCAGGTGCCCGGGCGCTCCTGTTAAACCCAGCACTTGGGAGGCGGAGGCAAGAGGATCACAGGTTGGAGGCCAGCTTCGGGAATTTAGCAAGACCTCATTTCAAAATAAAAAGGGCTGGGCGTATAGATCAGAGGTAGAATGGCCCTGGGTTCAATTCCTAGTATCAATCAATCAATCGGTCAATAATAAAGATAGAAAGGGCTGGGGGTGTATACCTCAGAGGTAGAGCCCTCGCTTAGCACGCGTGAGGACCTGGGTTCAATCCCCAGCACCGCACACCGAAAGAAACAAGATTTATTAATCTGGGCAGAATTTTTCCCTCCTGCTCTTCCGGGCCCCTGTCTTGCCATCCCTGTGCTTGGACTCCACTCCTCAGAGCCCACATCTCCGTGGGAGGGGGCTTTTTTTTTTTTTTCTTGTGCTGATAATTGAACCCAGGGGCATTCCTCTCCTCTGAGCTATACCCTCAGCCCTTTGTATTTTATTTTTTTATTTGAAACAAGGTCTCACTAAGTTGCTGAGGCTGTCCTTGAACCTGTGATCCTCCTGTCTCAGCCTCCCAAGTACTGGGGTTACCGGCATGTGCCACCACGGCCGGCCATGATAGGTTATGTTTACCCTTCCGGGACCCATGAACCCTCTGGGATTGGAGGTGAACTCTGTTCATCACCTAACTCTTTCTGAACCTGTGTGAGGTTCCTAGAGAGCTGATCCTTAGCCTGGGTCAGATTCTCCAGTGCTGTGATCCCAGCAAGCCCAGGATCCCTGCCATGGGGTCGGAGGTCATGACCCTTTCCCCCACGGCCCCGCCCCCACAGGTTGCCCAGCAGAAGTTGCGCCAGGCCAGTACCAACGTGAAACACTGGAACGTCCAGATGAACAGACTCATGCACCCCATCGAGCCTGGGGGTGAGCGGGGGGAGGGGCGGGGAGGGACGCCCCCAGATGTCCAGGGGCCCCTCCCCCGTACTCATGGCCTTCTCCCCGACAGATAAGCGCCCCACCACCAGCAGCTCTTTCACGGGCTTTCAGCCGTCTCTGCTCGCCCGCCGCGACTCCTCCCTGAAGCGCCTCACCCGCTGGGGGTCCCAGAGGAACGACCGGACCCCGTCGCCCACCGGCAGTGAGCCGCAGAAGGCCCTCAACGGCAGCGACGAGACCCCCGTCCCGGCTTCCACTTCTCAGGAAGAACCACTGGATCCAGCACCAGACAACTAAGCCTCTCCTGGCCCTTTCCTCTTTCCAACGCCGCCACGCTCGCCGGGACCTGGCCACAGCTGGCCTGTGGGTGGCACGGCCCCCCTGGGAGACGGAGCTGAGGTCTTGGTGCCAGGCGCCCGGACCCTCCAACCAGAGGACAGTCCAGGATGGAGCCTGGCTGGTCTCTTGCTCCAAGCCCCAGACCATGCGAGCCGTCGTCGGGATGTTGAGACTTGAGAACTCGGCTCCGTGCTTGAGCCCCAAGGACCCGAAGACCGGACTGGGGAAGAGTTAAGGAGCAAGCCGAGGGCCGTCTGGCCCAGGCCGCCACCCGGCCGTGCAGGCTTATTCACAAATAAAAACTGCTCGGGGACGACTGGTTGGCTCAGGTCTGTCTTATCCTTCCTGCCACCTCCTGCCTCTACTCTCTGAGCTGGGCATGGCCTCCCCAGGCAGCAGGTGCTGACGATAGGGAAGTCTCCTGGACTCGGGGGCTAGACTTGCCTGGGTTCGGGACCCAGCTCAGCCACGCACTGACTGATCGGCCGTGGCCAAGCTCCTACCCATCTCTCCGCCTCGGTCTCCGTGTTGCTAAAGTGGAGGTGGTAATGGCGTCTACTTTAGAAGGTTGTGTGAGTCCTCAGCGCTTGGCTTGTGAGCAAGCACTATGGGGAACGTCAGCCAGAAGCGTTTATTGAGCACCTGCTGTATGCCCTGCACTATCCCAGGTCATTTTATTGCCTCGGCAACTCTTTCTTTTTCTTTCTTTCTTTCTTTTTTTTTTTTTTGGCAGTACTGAGGATTGAACTCAGGGGCATTCTACCTCTGAGCTACACCCCCAGTCCTGTTCTTTATTCTTTATTTTGAAACAGGATCTCATTAAGTTGCAGAGAGCCTCACGAAGCAGGTGAGGCAGGCTGGGAACCCGGATCCTCCTGCCTCAGCCTCCCAAGTCCTGGGATTACAAGCGTGCGCCACTGTGACCAGCTTTATATTAGATTTTTTTAGAGGAAAGTGGAATGGAGATGCCAGCACAGGAGAGAAAAGGGACAATGAAAAATCTCTGCTAAAAAAGAGCTTACTCATATTTGTTTGTTTGTTTGTTTTTTTAAACTGGGGAACCCAGGGGCATTCTATCTCTGAGCTATATATACCCAGCCCTCTTTTTATTTTTATTTTGAAACAAAACAAAATCTCAGTAAGTTGCTCAGGCTGATCTCAAATTTGCGATCCTCCTGTCTCAACCTCCCCAAAACTGGAATTACAGGTGTGTGTCACTGTGCCTTGCTTTATTTTTTTATTTTTATTTTTATTTTTTTTTGTGGTACTGGGGATTGAACTCAGGGGCATTCTACCTCTGAGCTACACCCCCAGCCCTATTTTTTATTCTTTATTTTGAAACCGAGTCTCACTAAGTTACAGAGGGCCTCACTGGGTAGCTGAGGCTGGCCGCAAACCCAGATCCTCTGGTCTCAGCCTCCCAAATGCTGGGATTACAAGTGTGCACCACCACACTCGGCGGTTCGCTTGACTCTTGTTTTAAAATTTTTTAAAATGTCATGTTCTCTAATATACAGCATCATAGCTGTTCTCCCATTTGTTAAAAGCATATAAAATCACCCCAAGTCGCATGTGTGTGAACAGGAAGCCCTTAGGATGGCTGAAGAGCTGCTTTCAACACTTGCATCAACAGAAACAGAACTGATAGATGTGATAAAAAACCGAAAGAGCCGGGTGTGGTGGTGCGCGCCTGTAATCCCAGCATTTAGGAAGCTGAAACTGGAGAATTGCAAGTTTGAAGCCAGACTCAGCAACTTAGCAAGGCTCTGAGCAACTCAGCGAGACCCGGTTTCAAAATGAAAAATAAAATAGGGCCAGGGTATATCTCAGAGGTAAAATGGCCCTGGGTTCAATCCCCAGTGCTGCAAAAGAAATAAAGAAACAACGAAAGATGGAAGGAAGGAGATAGACACAATAAAACAAAAAAGAACATTCTGAAGTGATGCATGATAATTGTAAGGGAGTTTAAGGAAGGAGCATAGAGAAGCCAGGCGTGGTGGTGCACGTTTGTAATCCCAGCGTTTGGGAGGCTGAGACCGGAGGATCCGGGTTCGCGGCCAGCCTCAGCTACCTAGTGAGGCACTCCACAACTTAGTGAGACCCTGTTTCAAAATAAAGAATAAAAAATAGGGCTGGGGGTGTAGCTCCGAGGTAGAATGCCCCTGAGTTCAATCCCCAGTACCGCAAAAAAAAAAAAGAAAAAAGAAAAAGAAAGAAAGGAGCACCTAATTACACTAATTACAAGATGGCTTTTCTAAGGCGCCAGTGTCTTCACAGTCTGAAGAGGCCGCACACATCGCCCTGTGCCACACAGAACCCATTGCCTCCCGTGTGTCCATCCAAACACTGCGGCACGGTCTTCCCGCCTTTTGCGAGTCTGGGAGGTTTGCTCGTGTCCCTCCATTTCCCCCCCAGGCAGCCCACCAGGACTTCGCTGCCCCTTCAAAACGTGGGCCGGCCCCCGAGTGAGCGTGTTCTGTTTACTCTCTGCTCTCCTGCCCTTCGCGGCTCAGGCTCAGTGGTCAGCACTGATCCAGAGCCCGAGGGCGGTGACGGCGTGCGGACGGCACTCATGGCGGGAAGGGGTTCACGCGGAGCGTCACGGCCACACTCACACTGCGGCTGGGAGCAGGTGGCGCACTGGGCGAGCAGACGGGGTTTAGGCTTCAGGGGTGTCGTCCTGGCTCCGCAGGGACATGTGACTGGCCGAGTAATTCCATGGGCCGTCAGGGAACTGAAAGCCGCTTTGCCAGGAACATCGGGGGCTGCGCCTGGTCATTTCATAAGGGGCTGTGGGCTCAGGGGACCTTCCCTGCGGGAGCAGAGTGGGAGTGAGGACTCTGGAGAGACCCCGCGAGGCCCTCCCACCTTCCCCAGCTGTGAGGCGCGCAGAGCCTGGGCCTTCACGCTACCCGAGTCACCTCGGGCTGCCTGGCGAAAGCTTCCCGGTGGCAACGCCAGCGTCCTTCCAGGGCTCCCGGCTGCCTGTGTCTGTGGTCCGATGTCCTACACTCTCCTCTCCCCTAATACTCCACCATGTTCACTTTTTTAATTTATTTTTATTTTTATTTTTTTGTGGCACTACGGATTAGGGATTGAACCCAGGGGCATTCTACCTCTGAGCTACACTCCCAGCGCTGTTTTTTATTCTTTATTTTGAAACAGGGTCTTGCTAAGTTGCAGAACCTCACTAAGTAGCTGAGGCTGACTTCAAACTCAGATCCTCTGGTCTCAGCCTCCCAAGTACTGGGATTACAAGCTTGTGCCACCACGCCCCGCTTGGGGTCTCCTTTTATTTTTTTATTTTATTTTATTTTTTTTGCGGTACTGGGATTGAACTCAGGGGCATTTTACCTCCGAGCTACACCCCCAGCCCTATTTTTTATTCTTTATTTTGAAACTGGGTCTCAGGAAGTTGCGGAGTGCCTCACTAGGTAGCTGAGGCTGGCCGCGAACCCGGATCCTCCGGTCTCAGCCTCCCGAATGCTGGGATTACAAGCGTGCGCCACTACGCCCGGCTTGGGGTCTCCTTTTAAAACAGGGGCTCTCAGCCAGGCTTGGTGGCACATGTTTGTAATCCCAGCGTTTGGGAGGCTGAGACCGGAGGATCCGGGTTCGAGGCCAGCCTCAGCTAC
>PVLC010045990.1:0-11607 GCA_004027655.1 Graphiurus murinus | reverse complement strand
TCTCTATCTTTCTCTTTTTCTCATTTTTATAGTTTTAGTAAGAAAATATTCCTGACTAGTAGTTAATTAAAAGGATATCACAATACTATCATTCATTTCTATAATTACAGCTTTTATAGAATTCTGTGTTACACTGACATAGCTTGATTCATCTAATTGCATTCTACCAAAAGGTTCTAAATAGGTAAATCATTACTTCATTGTAGAGATCAACTTAGTATTATATTACATAATATAATATATTTGTAAGGGGAGAGTTATGCCAGATAGTTTGTATTTGTTTTGCTTGAACTATTTTGGTAGTATCTAGTTATCCTGCTGATTTTCATCTATACCTAAAAAATTAATTACTTATACCAAGTATACACATTTATCATCCACCTCTTTCAGATGAATGAATTCATTCCAAAAATGGTAGTAAAATTTTTAGCAATGCAATACTCTAAACATAGTTATCAAATGCCAAAAATTTTCCAGGGAAGATTCATTATCAATGTAATTTTTGTGAAATTAGTATAATTTTATTGCCATAGCGCCATATATTTTTCACACTAAGAATCTTCACATATAAAAACCTGAATTGGTTGAGCCCATGCATTCAGAACATACTAGTATAAAGAACATGTGAGAAGCTAGTGGTGGTCAGTTTAGGAACATTTATTTTCTAGAATTTGTATATTGTGGAAACCTCAAAGAGAAAAATAACCATCAATAAAACAGCATTCAGAAAAGAGTTTTCTTTACAGTGGGCATGAGAATCCAAAATGCAATACTCGAGAAATTCCCAAAAGGCCATATGTTACTATTGCTATCTGTAGAAGAAGGCTCTTTAGCATTGAACTGAAAGGATCCCAGAAGGATTACTGAGCTCAAACTCTAATGAGTGTTAAAATTTCACAACTGATATTTGCATGGTAAGTAATAAAGATACATAGTTTTATAATCAATTTTCATTTCTTTTTTTTCTAATATTCCAGTCATATACTTTAACCTATGGAGCAAAAGAGTCTTCTTTCATATTCTTATAGGTGTGATTTCCACATGTGTTTCTCTTTCTCACCTGAACAGTGTATCTATGTTTCCTTTGCCAATAGTGTTCTTACTTCCATTCTCAATTGTCTTTTCTGCTCATCTGACGAAAGAGACATTTCCTGCCTGTTTCAATCTGGTACCATTATAGTCCCTGCATAAACCACTCTAGCTGAAATTTTGGAACTACACCAGGTACCACTCTAAACATCCATTACTATAGGGACAACTTTTCCACATATCCTTTGATCTAAATAATATAAAGATATTTATAGATGCCATTTAAAAATTTTTATGAGCCAGGCATGGTAGCATATGCCTGTAATCTTTGTACGTGGGAGGCTGAGACAGGAGGATCACAGGTTCAAGGCCAGCCCTAGCAGCATAACAAGATCTTCAGCAACTTAGAGTAACCTTGTTTCAAAATGAAAAATAAAATAGGGCTGAGAGTAGCTCAGATATTAAACATCCCTGGATTCAATCCCCAGTACCACCACCATAAAAAAAAATGAGCAAATATGGAAATGTTTTATGAAATTATATTGGGCTTTAGATTTTATTGGAATTATCTCCCCTCATTAGCAGATAATATATATATATATATTATATACTTCAGAAAATTCTATATAACATGACAAATAGATGTGGCATAGTGTTGGTGTGTTAAAGCACTGAAAATTTGCGAATCAGAAGGACTGGCTGTATTTTTGGTTGTATATCTGGTTTTATTGTAGGATTATCAAAAAAGATTTTGTACTCTCAGGCTAACAGAAAGATAAGTGATGATATTAATATCTTATTTTAAAATCAGTGTCAAAGGAGCTTTTCAGTGCAAAATGTCTAAAAAGAGAAGAGGACTAGAAAGTAAAGGGCACATTAAACTGGAACCTGTAGTGACAGTGCTGTGTTACATTGCAGAGATTCTACAATATGTCAAAGGGTTGGTGATTCAATTGTCCGAATGCATGATTTGGTGAGTCAGTTTAGACTAGAGCAAACTGGACCTGTCATTGCAATCACAATGGGTAAAAATGGACCTATTCAATCTGCCTCTCAATGCCCAAATTCTTCCTAGTTGTAAATTAGAGCTTCTGGACAATGCATTAACTCATTCGGGTCACCGGGGTACTATGTCAGCTCAGTGCTCACAATTGCCCATGACCAATTCTGCACTCTTCCCAGCAGGAGGGATACACTGTCATTTTGTGCTCTCTTCTTTAGGATAATATCAGGTCTGAAAGGGAATGAACAAAAGAAGTTGCTGCTTTTCTTCCTCCCACCCCACATGGCCATAATCACACCCCTCCTTCCTTCCATTTGTCCAGACTAGGAACCTGACCAAAAATGAGTTTAGAGGCTGTGTGGTTATTCACAGACGTGAATAAAATCTAGAATTCAGTGCTGTTCAACTCTGTCGTCAAATTGAAACAAAAATGGGCATATGGGCAGCATGAGAGAGCTGGAGAGTTTTCCACAGCATCCCTAGTAAAATCATCACAATATGGTTTCTCTTGCTAGGATCAACAGTTTAAAGTGGCTACTGTCTGCTTCGCTGACAGCGTTTCTTTCCATTCTATGCTTAGTCATTACCATCCAGCAATACTTGCTTTTTAAAATGTATTTAAACATGCTTCATTCTCACTGGGCCTTGACGTGTGATTCTCTCTGTACTTAAATCAAGCCATTCTTTACCCAACACATTTCATCTGTAAGATTTCCCCTTTCACATCACTTCAGCATTGAGGCATACCTGAATAGGTGAACTATATTCATCTTTTCTCCTTCACTCATTCAGCATAGCAAACTTTTGCAGCACTTACCATGCTATGTAGTGGTACATCACTTTCAAATGTTCCTTGAATATTTCTCTTCTCTGCTAGACCATGAGCTTGAAGGATGCTGGTATCACATCTGATTATTTGAATACCATATGTTGCCAAACCTGGTCAGTTTCTTGGCACATAGTAGGTGCTTTTTGAATGAAGAACTAGAGGCCTACTACCTGTCCTGTGCTAGGCTCTCTACTATGACCTTCAGGAACAGGGGAAACATCAATGGTATCATGGAGGTGGGGAGTAAGACATCTCAAACTCAGATCAGAAAAATGAATTTTAGTAAGATTCGATGTACTTTACCTCTCCTTCTGTTTGCTGTATTCTTGGGTCTCTCCTAGGTCAGCTTGTCACAGACTCTGGTTAGCACATTATCAGGGGAATTCTGCAAATGTGACTTTACCCCTCTAATTCAAAGTCATTTGTCCTCTGAAGCCCTTTTCAGTTATTTCTACAGTCCCTTGATAAGGGCTAAACAGTTAAATTGTGAAAGCCCTCTTTCCTTTCACTACAAAACTCTCCCTAAAATTTGTACTATTTTGTTTGAAATGTACATTTTCAGACTGGAAACAATTCCATATTCAAACATTAGCACTCATACTAATATTGAATGCAATAATATGTTCCAAACCTATATCAGTGACTAAGACTTGGTCAGGTTTTTTACTTTTTCTTTAAAGTTTATTCATAATTCCACTTGAAATTATTGGTGAGGATAATTCTATATCTCTTTCTTTCTCCAGATATAGAAATGAATTCATTTCACAAGGTATAGGGATGAATAACAATTTCAGGGGTGTTTGACTCTAAACCAACACTATTATTTCAGAACTCCTGTCCCAGTGCTCCTAATCTGTATCTCTCTATTCCTGTCCCCAGGGACTGGGGCTTTAGCTGCCCTACTACTTTACTCTAAGTATTTCAGAACTTCACCTCTCCAGCAATTACATCTGTGTCTACTCTTGGAGACATGCTTCCTACTGCTGTTGTCATGGGACCTTCAAAGTGGCAGGAGGATTTCCCACTAGAGTTAACAGTGGTAACAGATTCAGATTGCTTCCTGGCTCTTTTTGCTCTTTGAAAGGTATGTTCCCACCTTCCTGAGGAGTTTTAATAATTTCTCAATGGGACTTGGATCTTATCTCAGGCCCCAGCATTGGTCCATCTGAAAAGGAGCCTGTGTTCCAAACCAAGGTGCATACTTTCTTTAAACAAATATTGATTACCACCTGCCATGTGCTCTTGTAGGCATTGGAGTAGGCAATGAGCAAAGACTGAAGAAAACAACCCTCATGCTTCTTAGTCACCCAGAGGTTTGGGAAACCACTTGTTTCTTTTCTTTGCCCAGGAATCTTTTTTTGTACTGGAGATTGAATCCAGGGACATTCTACCTCTGAGCTATACCCTCAGCCCATATATATATATATTTAACACATACACACACACACACACACACACACACACACACACACACACACACATATATATGTTTTTGTTTTTGTTGCTGTACTGGGGATTTAACCCAGGGGCATTCTACCTCTGAGCTACACCCCCAGTTCTATTTTTTTTATTCTTTATTTTTGAAACAGAGTCTCACTAAGTTCCAGAGAGCCTCACTAAGTAGCTGAGGCTGGCCTCGAACCTGGATCCTTCAGTCTCAGCCTCCCAAGTACTGGGATTACAAGTGTGCGCCACCATGCCCGGCCATATGTTTTTTTTAAACATGGTCTGACTAAGTTGCTGAATCTGATCTTGAACATGTGATCCTCTTGTCTCAGCCTCCCACTTACTAAGATTATAGGCATGTGCCACCACACCCAGATTATCCACAAATATGAAAAGTAGATCTATTAAGTGTTAGTGTCATGTTCAAAATGCTTTCACATGTCCAGGAAAATCTAGAGGGTTACATCCAAACAGTCCCTTTCTAACTATTGGAAGTGGAATTCTAGGTGGCTTACTATCAAAGATAGTGTATTCTAACTATATCATAAGCTTCTAAAGCTAACAAAATCAATTTCTAACAATTCTTGAGCACTTTTATACCAGGCATAGACCTAAGGGCTTGGTAAATAATAACTCCAAAGGTTGTTGTAAGAGTTCAAAGAGTAAATAATTGCCAAGCCTTTAGCACTCTTATTGAATCTATTTCATACCTAAGAAACTTGGAGAAATGAGAGACTCTACCAAGTACATAGCAAGTTAGTGAAGATACCAGCACTGATCCCAGAACCATCAAACCTCAGTCTGTGCTGGACACTGAAAAGAAAGATGAATAAAGTGAGCAAGCAACAAACTCCTGGTGTCACATTGCTGGCAGTCTAAAGAAGGAGAGAAGCCAGTAAACAGGTTCAAGAAAGTATGTGCAGGTAAGAGGTGTACAACATCCACTAGTATTTGGTAATACTAACGGCCTAGCTGCCACAAGGGAGACTTGGTTAGGAACTTCCAGAGGACGGGACTTGAGCAGTATCTTGAATAATGACTAGGATTTCACCATGTGAGTGGAGGAGGAACTGGGACAGCTGGCAGAGTGACTATGGTCCCACACAAGTATGAGAAAGTGTCTCACAAATGGAAACTATAAATGGCTCAAATACAGACGGGAGAGTAGTAGACATGATGGTTGGAGAGGTACTCTGACTGAAGGGGCCAAATTAGGAAGGGCCATTCTTGGTTCCCTAGGGGTTTTAACTTTATCCTAGAGAGATGGAAAACTACTGAGCTACTGAGAGATTCCACATAGAGAAAATATGTGATCTCACTTGCTTGTTGGAAAGATGCCTGAGAGGCTGTGCAATAACTTGATAGAAGGAAGATCGAGAAGGGAACCTGTGCAAAACCCACTAGCAAGGGAGCATATAAAATAAACCAGCATGCTAGGGCAAAACATCCATAAGCTTCTACATTATACACAGACTTGTTTGATTTCCTGTTCTGAAAAATTACAGGATATACTCTACATCCTCAGTCCAGCACTCAGCTCCATTTTCTTCACTTCCACAGAGTATGTTTCCAGAATACTGACCTGTAGCAGTTTGCCACCTTTGCCTTCTGGCTTATAGTTGGGTTTAATCAGGGTGGGTCAGAAAGATTGAGGAAGGGCCTCCCTGCATGCAGTGTCACAGTGAAGTGGCTGTGAATTCCACTGAGATCTGGGCCCCTGTTGGGAGTCCCTTTCCACCAGTCCTCTGGTCTTGGGAAAATATGGCTCCCCACTGGCATCTCCTCCCAGAGTCCTGCACTGTTCTTACTGGTTTTCGTATACAAGCTATGTCTGTAAGTAGTCCCCTTATCAACATTTAATCAAATTACCCCAAATCGAGTGTGGTCTCTGTAGCATGCCAGGAATCTGATGAGTGTAATAGAATAGGAAAAAATTGACATTTTGATATAATGTTAACAGGATTATAAGTTAGTACACTCTTTCTACAGAACAGTTTGACGATCACACTAAAAATTTTCAGTGTATATGCCCTTTGATATAAAAACCTTTTAAATAAGACTTTACTCGATGGCATAATCTTCAACATATGTATACAAAAGTGTTTATTTTGATTTTTTGATGATTAACAAAACTAGGAAAAATACACATCTATAGTGAATGATTTAATAAGGCTCGAGGAAATTTTTGGAATTAAAGTTCAAGTTGCAGAACAGTATACAGATTATCCTTTTGGCATAAAATATATGTTTTTTTAGAGTTTAACAGCATTAATAATATTCACATTTGTTGAAAACTCCTGGAGGCAGAAGGTGGAGTTGGAGGTAGGTTTTGATTTGTCATATTGCATTTTTCTCATCTGTTTCAATTAAATAACGTTTAACAAATATATTTAAGTTTCAAAAACTATATTTAAAATGGGAATCTTGGCATATATCTCACAATATTTTTGTAATAACTAAAGTCCTATAACATCTTATATATCTGTTAGGTACCAGGCCTGTAGAAGGACCTGAAGTAAGTGGAGATAACTTGAACTACTACATAGGTGATAGACCTAGAAAATGTGATAGGTTTTATAGTAGAGTAGGAGTGGAATTGCCAGAGATGGTGATTATTCAAGTAGCACGAGTAGGGTGTATGTTACTAAGAAGAAGATAGTATTATGAGGAAGGAAGCATTATAGAATGATTCTGTCATTTAACCCACTGTGGTTTTGATGAGTCTGTTCACTAAAGATAAAGTGAACCACAGGAGGATTTTAGGGCAGAAGAAGATGAGTTTGGTTTTGGGGTCCATGGACTTTCTTGTGTACATAGTATATCCAACTGGGTATTCTAGAAGGATTTACATGAAAGGAATTCAAGTGACCTCATGACAACTAGGCCCTGTCTTTGCCCTGGAATATCATTGCCTGGGGTAATAGGAGTTCAACATCAATGAATGGTTTGGGGAGCCTTTTAAAGAATCCCTACCTCCACCTTGAATGTCTTGTTCCTTCATCAATATATCTGTTATGGTTTGAATATGGAATGTCTTTCCCCAAAGGCTCATATGTTGAAGGCCTGGGCCCCAGTGCTGCAAGGTTCAGAGGTAGGACTTTGGGGAAGTGAATTGATTATGAGGGCTCTAATACCTGTAACATGGGTGCATTAATCCATTGATGGCTGAATAGACTTTTGAGAGGTGGTAGATATTATAGGTAGTGGGGAATAGTTGGAGGAAGTAGGCCACTGGAGGCATGCCCTAGGAGGAGAGTTCTTGTCTCTGGTCCCTTCTTTCTCTCCTCTCTCTTTCCTGTCTGCAGTAAGCTAAGCAACTTCCCTCTACCATGCCCTTCCACCATGATGTTCTGTCTCTGTCTCGCTTCAGGTCCAGAGCAATGGAATAAGCCACCATAGAATGAAATTCCTGAAACCATAAGCAAAAAAAAAAAAAAGTTAAAAAGTTTTCTCCTTTTAGTTGTTTAGGTCACGTATTTTGGTCACCATGATGAGCTGTCTAGTCCTTAGAGTGAGTGCTATTGCATCTAGGCTTTTGCTAAAACCTATGTTCATTAATGCCATTTAATCTGCACCAGCAATCTAAGACACTAAAACATTGTTTTGTACTAACAATGCAACTGAACTTGTTTCTGGCTTTCATCTTGTTCTACAATGTATTTTTGTACTGGAAAGAGTTTCATTATACTCTACCAATATATATTTGATATATTTATGTTTATAATTTATATTTTCTTGTCATATTTTCTCATGGGAAAATATATGCTACTTTTAATATAATGATCATCTTATACCCATCTGAAGTCAAACTAGAGGCAATTTTAATGCAAAACAACACAGATACTAGCTGTGTTTGGCAGAAAGATTCCCAAAGCAAATAGAAATAAATATACTACATCCACTTCCCATATTTCAGTGTAGTTATTAATACTTTATTCATTAAAACTTCAGAAACACATTTTATATATAACTTGTGCTAAAGGAAAAAAAGAAAATTTATTAAATTACTTACTAAGCCCTTCCACAATTTTTTTAAATAAAGGGATTATAGGTCAGTAATGTCAAGCTACTCTGCATAGCTTATCTTTATCAAAATAAGGAATCTTTTTTATTAAGGCCTCCCAGAAAGGGTGGATTTATGGGTTGAGGGGAGTATGTTTAATATGTCCATATCCATCTAGATTGACAGTTCACACAGACATGAATTTCCCCAGAGAGACAGTGTTACCGGTGTCAGTGGATGGCATCATTTACTTCAATGTCCCATTATTAAATTGATAACAAGATAATTCCTCTGCTTCTCAGAGACATAACAGAGTTCACAATGGTTAACACTCTTATTGCATGGGATTTGATGTTCTAGTAGTTTTAATAAGACACATTTTTATTTCAGTATTGACAAAAAATTAAGCTGAGAACAACATAGTAAAAGAAAATAAAAATCAAATATCCCAGACAATACAATATGGCTATTTAAAGAATATCTTGCTTACTGTGTATAAGTGCTGTGTGTATGTATATCAATGTCAACATGACTTACATTAAGATGTGAGACTATACTGTACCAATAAAAGCATATTAAAATAATAATCTTGCAATTTCACTATACTTCAATCTATAAAAGCATAAACGTACTTATTCTATTTCCTTCAATCATTCAGCTAACACAATTCTATTATTCAGTGACATACATTTTAGTATGTTGTTTGTGGAAATTGAAATTCACATATTTGATTTAGTGTTTGAATATAAGAGATATACAATAATTTGAGATAATTATGAAGGCAGAGAAGCTAGTTAATATTTGTTGAATATATTTATCACTTAAAAGGAGAGACAGAGAAGTAGTAATGAAAATGAGGTTAGAGATAATAATAGAGACAGGTATTTAAATAGAAAAATAGAAACTCTTACAAAACAAACTCAGCATTTCACTAAGACTGCTATTATTAACCTCATGTTACAGGTGAGGAGAGTGAGGCTAGCCGAGTTTAGTAACTCTATAAAACTTACCCAGGATCCACAGCCACTGAATATGGAAGCCCATGCTTACTGCATCATATCATTTCTCTTATAGGGTTTAAGGAAATGTATTTCTTATCAGTGATCAAACAGCATGCAAAAGAGATAGTAGTCAAATTTCACCATACCTGCTTCAAACCTTTCCACATGCACTTGAAAATTAAAATTATCTATTTAATATTTTGACTCTATTATATTTGAGGGTAAATCTCAAGAAACAAGGGTAGAAAAATATGTGTCAAGTATAGATGCTTTAGGCTGGAGATGAAGCCAGGGCCTAACTGCAGGTGGTATGATGAGCACCTTGGAGTGAAGGGTGTACCAGAGGAAATGACATAATTCTGTGCACCCAGTGATGAGGGAAGCAATACCTTCATATGTGTTTAAAATTGTGTTGTGTTGCAAATAGCTTTATAGATCATTGATCTCTAATAATTTCATATATATATATATATATTTTGTCAAACTAAGAATAATATAATATTGTCCTCCATAGGCAATGCCAGATGCTGACAAGTACAGAAATGCTTAAAAAGAAGGGGTATGCCAGTAGTTTCACATTATTCTGGGATATATTTCTGTTGGAAGGATGTTGCTATATTCTTTGGAGCTAAAGCACAATAGCATTTTCCAAGTTACAAATGAGGGTAATTCAATCATTTGATATGTAATGGATAAAGGAAAATCAGAGAGTAAAACATTTTCTTAGTCATTGATTCTGGAAAGATCTAGTACCATGCACAGTTGCCAAATACATCTCCTTCACCTATCCCAAATTATAGCTCTCCATGAACTATTGACAAGACAGTAAGTCTCTATACCGCATTGCATGAATGAGATGCTAATTCATGTGAATTTTTCCTCATTGATAAATGGAATGACACAGTTTGAAGTCCTTTCAAAGTTATAAGAAATTAGATTGCCTTCTTTGTAAAGGATTCTAAATTGAGACTATTTTTTTTTCAGATTCTTGACAAAAAGTTCTTACAAAATAAGAACTGAAAAAGTCAATGGTCTTATGCATCAATATAATTGCATTGCTCCTGCTAGACTAATCAGTTCCTTAATCTTTTTGACAGTAAGACAGGTGCTATTGAATAGTTACCATACCAACTATCATGAGTACAGCTCATATGTGTAAGATACCAGACATAGGAAAATAAAGCATGTAAGACATAGTCCTTATAAACAAAGAAGTATGAAGTTGGATAGAGTGAACACATAAAAATAATAATTAAAAAGTCACTATTTCATAGAAGCCATACTTAATAAAGCAGTAATGCTACAGAAGTAAACACACACACACACACACACACACACACACACACACACTCATACATGCATGCATGCACATACATACACATACACGCCAATTAATATAACTATGAGTTAATGTAACTATATTGCTATGTGTATCAACTGGAAGAAGTGATGCCTCAGGAATGTCAGGAAAAAACATTATCAGTAATAAGTCATGGAAAATGACTTATTCTTGGTAAGTGTGTCATTTAAATATGGTCAAATCAGGAAGCTTAGTAGTTTTTTATAATTATAAATAAAATGTTATTTTATTAAGGATAGAGATTACAGAAAATACCATACTAATTCTTTATAGCAAAATCAAAATCTCTACTATAACATTGGCTTAAATTAAGGAATCCTTTGAATATCATACAACTTAAGAGTAGATTTTCTAGCTCTTTATTCTACAAGTCTCCTACCAGGTTTTATTGGTGGTGGTGTAGTTAGTTTGTTTTTCCCTAAGCAAGGTTTGTTTTTGTTCTTGTTTTCCTTCATCTTTGTAGCTCCAGAAAAAGTGGCTATATATGAAACAAAAACAGCTATGTTACTGGCATGGAGATTTTAATTCAATAATGAAAAAATTAGCTCAAAATTAAGGAAAGTTGCCGGGCCTGGTGGTGCACACTCGTAATCCCAGCATTTGGGAGGCTGAGACTGGAGTATCCCGATTCACTGACAGCTTCAGCTACCTAGTGAGGCACTCCGCAACTTAGGGAGACCGTGTTTCAAAATAAAGAATAAAAAATAGGGCTGGGGGTATAGCTCGGAGGTAGAATGCCCCTTAGTTCAATCCCCAGTGCCACAAAATAATAATAATAATAATAATAATAATAATAATAATAATAATAATAATAATAATGAAAGTTGATTTCTTTGAGGTAACTTAAGAAAAATTCAATGACAAAATTATTTAGGGTGAGCCGAGTGTGGTGGCGCATGCTTGTAATCCCAGCATTTGGGAGGCTGAGACCAGAGG
>PVLC010045989.1:0-11595 GCA_004027655.1 Graphiurus murinus | reverse complement strand
GACAGGTCCCTGGGGTGCAGTCTGGGGGATTAGATATGGTTCCTCCTCCCTGCTCTCTCTCTTGCTCCCGGCCTCCATGATGTAAGGAGCTCAGCCCATGTGCCCTCCCTCTCCCCACCTCCTGCCACCATGGCTTGAGAGCTGCGGTCCCCGGCCTCACATGCTCTAAACCCAAAACCAAATGAAAACAAATAAGTAAATAAAAATAATAAGCCAGGGATGGTAGCACAAGCTTGTAATCCTAGTACTTGGGTGGCTGAGACAGGAGGATCGCAGGTTCACAGCCAGCCTCAGCTACTTAGTGAGACCGTGTTTCAAAATAAAGAATAAAAAATAGGGCTGGGGTACGTGTAGCTCAGAGGTAGAATGCCCCTGGGTTCAACCCCCTGTGCTGCAAAATAAAATGGTAAAATAAAATAAATCATCCTTCCTCTAAGCTACGTGGATTATGACTGTAGGAATGCTAACCAGAACGAGCGCTAAGCAGTAACATCACAGCTCCTGCTCCTCCCAGGGGGGCTGCTCCTGGTGCCAGAGCCATCCCACAGAAGAATAAACTGAGGCTTGAAGTTGGTCCATCACCTCGCTAGGTAAATGGTGGTGTGTGGGGAGGACTCCCATGCAGGGGCCAGGCTGTGCTGTTGGCCAGGGATGTGCTCCAGGAACACTTCGCAGTCAGCGGGATGCTGACCACGGGGAAGCACCAACTCTGAAGATAAAGGCAAAGAAAGCCATTCGTGTTCTGACTGTATTCTGGGTCTTGCATTTGGAAAGACTCTGTGTGTGTGTGTGTGTTTTACTGGGGATTGAACCCAGGGGCATTCTACCTCCGAGCTACCTTCCCCACCTCACCACCCTATTTTATTTTTTTTGTTTGGAAACAGGGTCTCACTAGGTTGCTGAGAGTCTTACTAAGTTACTGAGGCTGGCCTCAAACCTGTGAATCTCCTGTCTCAGCCTTCCGAGTACTGGGATTACAGGTGTGTGCCACCACGCCTAGCTTACAAAGGCTTTGAGAACAGTTTCTGCCTCTGGAAGATATTCCCAAGCATATCGGGTGCTGAGACACTCTGTTGACATGATGACTATCCCCCTCTCCCGGCAGAGCTCAGATTCAGGCTCTGAATTCCCGAGCCGGCCTTGGGCGATTGAGCCTCTGCGCCCCTCTGAGCCACGCCCCTGACCCCTCTGAGCCACGCCCCTGGCCCCTCTGAGCCACGCCCCCTGGCCCCTCTGAGCCACGCCCCTGGCCCCTCTGAGCCACGCCCCCTGGCCCCTCTGAGCCAAGCCCCTGACCCCTCTGAGCCACGCCCCCGACCCCTCGGGCAGGGATGACAGCCTCTCCTCCAGAGGCTGCTGGGACCCCGAGTAAGGTCACATGCTAGCACTGCCACCTCGCACAAAGCAGGTGTTCAGTGCGGTGTCACTCTCTGAGCGAGGACCGTTACAGTGCAGTGTGTGAGCTCCGCTGGATCCTGAATTTCATAAGAACAGCAGAATGACACGCTGGGCCTCTCGGGCTCGGCTCAGGGAGTGCAGAGCGTGGACTCGGAGTCAGGTGACGTTACTGGACGCGGGTTGAGATGGGCGCTGTACCCCCGGCTTGTAGGGAATGTCAGCATTTGGGGCTCACGCTAGCTTATTTAGGGATGAACGATCATGGTATTGAATCCTATATTCAGACAATGCAGCATAACGGAAATACTTATGAATATGGAAACCAGGCATGGTAGGGCAATAACAGCCGGTGAATCTTAGCGCCTGGGTACACATCCCACTGTTCTCTCAACTTCAGTATAGACCGAAAATTTTTTCAAAATCCACATTATTATTGTCCTTGAGCAGCTGTGCTATGGAACTAGAAAACATCTGTGTGACCCCCGATATGAAAACAATGGCAGCCAGGTGCAGTGGCACATGCCCGTAATCTCAGTACTTGGGAGGCTGAGATAGGAGGATTGCGGTTTGGAGGCCAGTCTCAGCAACTTAGTGAGGTCCTGTTTAAAAGAAAAAAAAAAAACTTTTTAATGAGACCAAAGGTGTAGCTCAGAGGTAGAACACCCCTGGGTTGAACCCATTGTACAAGAAAGGGAGGGAGGGAGGGAAGGAGGGAGGGAAGAAGGGGGGAGAGAAGAAGGAGGAGGAGGAGGAGGAGGAGGAGGAGAGGAGGAGGAAGAGGAGGAGGAGGAGGAGGAGGAAGGGGAGAAGGTTGGTAGGTTAGCTGACTTCTAAGCTGCCACATCCTAAAGTTGAATCAATACCCTCACTGGCTGCCACAGGAAGAAACCTAGAAAGAAACTTGTAGCTAGGCGTGGTGGCGCACGCTTGTAATCCCAGTACTTGGGAGACTGAGACCAGAGGATCCAGGTTTGTGGCCAGCCTCAGCTATTTAGTGAGGCCCTCTGCAACTCAGTGAGACCCTGTTTCAAAATAAAGAATAAAAAATAGGGCTGGGGGTGTAGCTCGGAGGTAGAATGCCCCTGGGTTCAATCCCCAGTACCACAAAAGAAAAACAAAAACAAAAACAAAAAAAACAACAAAAACCACTCATTCAGATTCCTCTCTCTGGACTGACCACAGGTCTCATTTTTTAAAAGAACGTAAAACACAGCGTCCCTGGTTAAAAAACATGTGGGAGAGAGGCTCCTCATCAGACATTTCTGATCACCCAAATTCCACCCACGGTTCCGCCGTCCGCCCTCTTTGCTTAGTGTCGCACCGCGGTCTTCCAGGGCTATTCAAAAGCGATTATAAATTACGGGGCTATCAAAGCCATTTGGTAATTAGGACACTCGCTGCTGGCCATATGCCAACCCCGACAATGAGAGGTGATTTATAAGGCACTCCGGTCACATCTGCCAGCCTGGTGTCCCTCTGACGGGCTGGCTGGCTGCAGATCACGCTCAGTGGCCATCTTTTGGGGGGCGGGGGGACGGGGAATGCAAGCCCAGGGCTATAGCATTCTTCTCTTGATAGACAGGGGGAGAAAACTGCAGACCCAATAAGCCACTTTCTCTCCTGCCATTTGACACAGGCAGAGAAAGGAGGGAAAGTTTAGGACGTGGTAAACCCAACCCAGTAAAAGCCTGTGGTCTCGGAACACAGAACAGAGGAGAGAGAAATCAGGCTTGCTGACCAGACCCACGCCACAGCGTGGGGAGCTTCGACTGACACACAGAGGGTCTTGGAAGGGGACACCTGTTTGTCACCATGATCCAGTCTCATGAACTTCTGCACGGCAGCCCCCTTGTTTTTGTTTTGTTCTGTTTTTCTTTTGTTTTGTTTTTGGTACTAGGGACTGAACCCAGGGCCATTCTACCTTGGAGCTACACCTCCAGCCCTTTTTACGTTTTGATTTTGAAACAGAGTCTTGCTAGGTTGCTGAGGATCTCACTAAGTTGCATGAAGGCCTCGCTAAGTTGCTGAGGCTGGCCCCCCCAATCTGCGATCCTCCTGTCTCGGCCTCCTAAGTACTGGGATGATAGGGGTGTGCCACTGGGATCAGCAGGCATCCTTGTTCTTGCAGTTCACAAGTGAAGGCAGGAAGTGTCCCCCAGTCATGGTGACAGCCATCATGGGCCAGTGCCCCAGCTCCCTGGAGAGGGGCAAATACAGAGCAATCAGGGATGCTTATACCTAACTACCTTTAACACATATGTTGACTTTTCTTTCTGATCAAAGAGTCTATTTATTAAGAAATTCTGCAAAATGGCCTGTGCTGGGATGATTGCAAATTGGTAAGATCATGTTTGATACGCATGAGAGTTTCCAGCACAGCACTGGAGCCTGAGCGGCAGCCGAGCTAAGTGCTGGGATACCCGGTCTTCTAGAACGTTCCCAATGGCCCGGCAGACTTCTTCTGCGACAGCTCCATCTGCGGGATGCCCCGTTGGTGCCCATCCTGGCTCACTTCCAGCAGTTCTGTCTTTGAAATCAGCTTGTTCTCCTCTCTCGTGCTTTCGTAACCTCCCGCGTGAAGCTGAGGGAAGCCTCCTATGGGGTCTGGGACCTGCTCAGGCTAGAGGGGACTCTGCCCACAGGAGGAGACGGCAGGCTGGGTGGTCCACTGAGTGGATAAGTGAAGGAAGAGAACAACTCAGTAAAGAAGCCAAGCAGGGGCTGCAGTACAGCATTTGCCAAGCACGGCCGAGGTGCTGGGTTTAAGAGGAGGGAGGGAGGGTAAGTGAAATTACAGGGGTGGTGGCACACATCTGTAATTCCAGTACTTGAGAGGTTGAGAAAGGAGGAACACAGGTTCAAGACCAGCCTTAGCAACTTAGCAAGACTTTGTTTCAAAATAAAAAGTAAAAAGGGCCAGGGGTGGGGGTGTAGCTTGGAGGTAGAATGCCCCTGGGTTCAATCCCCAATACCAAAAACAGGATGAAAAGAAATTCTTTTGCATATTTGTCTTTGTAACATGGCAGCTACCACAGAGATATAATGCCTCTGGGTTGGATCCTGAAAAGGAAAGAAGGAAGGAAGGAAGGAAGGAAGCAAGGAAGGAAGGAAGGAAGGAAGGCAGGCAGGCTGGCTTACAATCCCAGTACTTGGGAGGCTGAGACAGGAGGACAACAGGTTCAAGGACAACTTCAACAACTTAGTGAGACCCTGTTTCAAAATAAAACTTAAAAGGGCCGGGGGTGTAGCTCAGAGGTAGAATGTCCCTGGGTTGAAAGAGGAAAGAAAGAGAGAGAGGGCGGGGAGGAGAAGGTAGGGAGAGAGAAGAAAAGAGGGAGGAAGGGAAAAGAGAGAGAAAGCAACCAATCCAAGCAGTGGTTGAAGAGAGCCAGGAATCCCCCGCGCGTAAAAAGAAACCTCGCGCCCATTCCCCTGGCGCGCTCTCGCCCTTGCCCTCGCCATTCGTGTGAAAGCTGCGCGTTCGCACACACCTCTCCACGGGCTTCTGTTCTCCGAGGAGGAAGGGACTGATTTTCGATGCACGACTATGACTTAATGTATAAAACAAACGAGTTAGGCGAGCCAGCCTTCCCGTAACTCCAGACTGCAAACTAATTACACCCGGCGCGTTATCGCCAGCTTGCTTTCCCCACACCGCCTTCTGTTTGCAGTACGCTGCGTGGCCCAAGGTGCGCCCGCCAAGGCACCGCCTGGATCTGCTCCCAGGCTTGGGGGAGCCGGTGGGAGGAGGAGGGGGAGGACGGAGGACACCGAGGATCAGGTGGAGCCCCTGCTCCTCTGCAGCCCGGCCCCAGGCGCTAGGGCACTCGCCCTCATTTTCTACCGCACCCTTTATTACTTACATGTTCCTTATATACCTATTATACTGCTTATTCATTATTTTAATTTGCATTCCCGATGACTAACCATGCTAACCATCCTGTCATGTGCTAATGAGTGTGTCTTTTCATCTGAGATCTTTTGCGCATTTTATTAGGTTGTCTTCAACAGGGACTTGTGAATACCAGTCCTCTGCAGAAATACATTTTGCACATATTCGCTCCCAAGCAGTGGCTGCCTGTTTCTTTTCTTCATGCTGTCTTTTGGTCAGTGGAAGTTTTTTTTGTTTGTTTGTTTGTTTTGCATGTGAAAAAACAAACAAACAAAAAAACAAAGTCTACTTCCCCATTTTTTAATGATTTTTTTTCTTTATTATTCATTTTGGTACAGAGGAGTCGGGAAACGGAATAATAACGTCAAACAGGAATAAATCAATAATTTAAATCAAAGCACCATAATAAAATCAAAGAATTCTGGGGAAAGATTAGGAGGCCTGGACAGGAGACCAAAATCTCTGTAAGAAGCCATCCATGACAGTTAATTTCATCTGCGAGGGCTAATTATTTCAAGTCGACTTGACTGGGCCATGAGGTACCCAGATATTCAATCAAACATTATTGTGGGTATTTCTTTTTTTTTTTTTTTTTTTTGCGGTACTGGGGATTGAACTCAGGGGCATTCTACCTCCGAGCTACACCCCCAGCCCTATTTTTTATTCTTTATTTTGAAACCGAGTCTCACTAAGTTGCGGAGTGTCTCACTAGGTATCTGAGGCTGGCCGCGAACCCAGATCCTCCGGTCTCAGCCTCCCGAATGCTGGGATTACAAGCGTGCGCCACCACACCCGGCTTATTGTGGGTATTTCTGTGAGCATATCTGTGGCTGAATTTAACATTTAAATCGATAAGAGTGTGTAAAGCCGATCGCCTTCCCCGAGTGGGTGGGTCTGATCTAATTCAGTGGAAGGTCTGAACAAAATAAAAAGGCTGACACTCCCCTAAATGAAAGGGGCTTCCTTCCACCTGACTGCTCTGAGCTGGGGGTCAGTTTCTTTCCTGCCTTCGGAGGGGAAGCGAAACACGGGTTCTTTCTGAGTGTTCTGGCTGCCAGCATTTGATTGGAACTACCACTGGCTCTTCTGAGTCTCTAGTTGGTTGACCTCAGTCACTGGGATATATATACTTAATCCTATGAGCCTATCAATCAATCAATCAATCAATCAATGTCTGTGTGCATGCGTATGTGAGTGTGAGAGACAGACAGACACGTAGGAGACCCAATTGGTTCTGCTTCTCTGGAGGACCCTGGCTAATCTATCACTACCTCCTTCAGCTCTGAAACAGCGCGAAGCACTATACTGGGTGCCTGATGGATGTTCCTGGAATGCCTAATAAACAGGCCCCAGTTCACATGCCTGTAAATGAACAGGTTGGATTCGACAGCCCCAGAGGTCTCTCTCCTATTCTAAAAGTCACCAAGATTTATCTTGGTCTCCCCTTTCCATTCCAAGGAAGTCTTTCCCCTCGGATGTCCTCTACCCAAATTGATTGAACTGTGCCAAAAAAGGGGGGGAGGGACAAGGCGCTGCCCCCTCTCCCCAGCTGATCAGCTCAGCAGTGACTCTGCCAGGCCTGGCTACACATACCCCTGGTCGGCTCAACTGTCTGCATCTTTTGAAAGCAAGAGAACAGAGTGTGAATGATTCAGGGTGACTGGTGTTCGCTCACAAGAAGGGGTGCAGTAGCTGGATTCTCTCAGCTTCTCCTCCACAGGGATTGCTTACATACAGACATATGCACCCCAACCCCAAAATAACATTCTAAAACTGCACAGAGGATGCCGGATGCCGGATGAGCCAATCCACCCATCACAACTGCTCCTACTAGGAAGCAACTCGTTCACACTTTTGTTCCCAAGACATAGACGATGAGCAAACACCTCCCAGAGAAAGACTGACAGACGTCACCACCTCTGCTGGTGGGGACTGGGGCATCTTCTTGGTGGTTGCTGGATTCCCCACCAGTCCTGGGACAGCGAAATTCACTTTTAAAAACCAAAGCGACTTTATGTCAAGTTTGCAATGCCTTTTGGAGACCATCCCACACCTTAGGGAGAAACCAAACTACAATTGGAGAGGTTTTCCTTTGTAAGAAACCTAGATCAAAACGAATGAACAAAAGAAAACCGAAGTGATAGCAGGAGTTACAGGAAGAACCCGGTTAGGTCGGTAGTTTGACCACTGTGACCCACTCAGCAGGGAAAACTCAGAGGAAGGAGAACTGTGTTCGCTGCCTGCTCGGGAGGTCTCGGGGGTCTTGGTCCCATGCGGAGGACTTCAGGGCATCATGGCGGGGGGCAGAGAGAGGGCGAGAGCTGATGTCGGCTCAAGGTGGCAGGGGAGAGGGGGACAAGGAGGGCCTGCAGTGGGCGACCAGCCTGGGAAAGCGCTGTCCCTGGCCCCGCCCCTGGAACCTCCCCCAGTGGACAAGCCCCACCCCTGAAACTGCCCTGCAGCCAAGCATCGCCCCAGGAACCTCCCTCTGTACTCAAACCCCGCCCCTGGAACCGCCCCCTGTGAACAAGCCCCGCCTCTAGAACCGCCCCCTGTGGAGAAGTCCTGCCCCCAAGATGGCCCTGCAGCCAAGCCTCGCCCCTGGAACCTCCTCCTGCAGCCAAGCCCCGCCCCTGGAACTGCCCTGCCTTCAAACCCCGCCCCCAAACTGCCCCCTGAGGCCAAGCTCCGCCCCCAGAACCTCCCCGAGTGGCCAAGCCCCGCCCATGGAACCTCCCCCTGCAGCCAAGCCCTGCCTCCAACATGGCCACCTTGTCCACCTAACACAGGAAGTCTGGGGGCCGTTTTACAGCCAAACCCTAACAAACACTCAAGAACTTGGTCTCCCTCCTGGGGTCTTGGCGGACTCCGACTGAGCCCCAGGGAGCAGAGCAGTCACCTGGGGCGAGTCTATGGCCCCCCAGTGCCCAGGCCCTACCTTAAGCCAGGTAAGAATGTATGGGGTGAGGGTGCAGCTCGGTCACAGAGAACACGCTTAGCACATGTCAGGGCCTGAGTTCCAGCCCCAGTGTGCGGCCACACACACAACTATGAGGAGGGACTAGGCCCTTTCAACAAGAAAGAATAGTATTTTTAACAACTAAAAAAAATAAAATAAAATAAATAAAAAATCTGGGCCGGGCATGGTGGCGCAGGCTTGTAATCCCAGTTCTTGGGAGGCTGAGATCGGAGGATGGCAGTTGCGCCGCCAGCCTCAGCTATTTGGTGAGGCCCTGGGCAACTTAGTGAGACCCTGTTAATAAAAAATAAAATAGGGCCGGGGGGGGGGGGGCTGTGTAGCTTGGAGATAGAAAGCCCCTGTGTTCAATCTCCAGTACTGCAAAAAGAAAATTAATTAATTAAAAATCTGTAATCCCAGTACTTGGGAGGCTGAAGCAGGAGGACCGCAGGTTAAGGCCAGCCTTAGCAACTTAGGGAGAAATCCAGCAACTTAATAACTGTTTCAAAATAAAAGATAAAATGGGGCTGGGGCTGTGTAGCTCAGATGTGGAGTGCCCCTGGATTCAATCCCTAGGACCAAATACACACACGTGCACACACACACACACACACACACACACACACACACACACACACGCCTGGGGATGGGGCTTGCAGATAGAATGCCCTTGGGTTCAATCCCCAGTATCAAAAAGAGAAAGGGGAAAAAAAATCAATATTTAAAAAATGTCCCCTAGTGCTTCCAATGTGTAGCCAGGGTGTTAAATCTACCCGCTTCCCCGACCCCGTGCGCAGTGGATTAGCTCCTCAGAAAACCTCTGCAGAACCTTTTGTTTGGAAGATGAGACGCCCTTCATGTCAAAGACCAGCTCTGACTCTCACCCAGGTGCAGAGAGGGACTGCAACGAGAAACAGGCGATGAAAAAGGGGGGTGAAAAAGCCCGGGGGCCCTCTGGAGCCGCAGCCCTGGGGATTTAAATCAGAAGGGTTTCTGCCTGAGAGGGCAGGAAACTCAAAGGAGCTAGGAAGAGACTCCGTCTCAGAGGATCGGGGACTCCAAGTGACCTAGACTTTGATGTCTCTCGCTGCAGCTCGGCTACACCTTTCAGTTTTATGCCAATTGCAAAGAAAAGTCACCAGTGACTTTTAGGTTGCACGAGGAACACATCAAATGCAAACGCTGGGCCGGAGCCGGAGGGACACCCAGCTCTCCAGCCGGCGGAGAGCAAGACAAGGGGCAAGGTGAGGGGGGTCTCCCTGGAAGTCCCACAGAATGAACTTGGAAGCGACGCCCAACATGGATGCCACAGGAAATGAGCGAACAAATAGAAGGTTGCTCCGATTAAACATGGCTCAGTATGACTGCTAAGGGATCTAGGCTAAGGGTAACGCTGACGGGGGTGCTACTGCAACCCGGCTCGCTGGCGCCACCAATGGACACAGACGGTTACTGCAACTTCCAGACCAAGCTCTACCGCGCTGCCAGGAATAATCAAGTACCTTAAAGAGATGGCATTCTGCCACTGGCTAAAGGTCCAGGAGCTACGACAATCGCATCCTCTGTGTAAAAGACTCCAGGAAATGCAAAGCCTTCGAGCATGTTCTGTCAGCCGGGGGCGGTGGTGCACACCTGTCCTCCCACTACTTGGGAGGCTGAGACAGGAGGATCACAGATTTGAGGCTAGCCATCAGCAATTAGTGAGACCCTATAAAATAGGACTGGGGGTGTGGCTCAGAGGTAGAACACCCTTGGGTTCAATTGCCAGTACCACACACAAGAGAGAAAGAGAGAGAGAGAACGTTCTATAAGCAAACCAAAACTATTTAAGCCCAACAGAAAAAAACACTTTCTTCATATAGGCACTAAGATTTTGCACAAATTGTTTTTAGTCTGGCTTACCTAGACGTCTACCCTTGATATGTAAGCTCTATTTATACATACCGAAGTCACACTGGTAGCTTAAAAGTTCAAGCAAAATCAAATTATGACAGTAAGCCAGTTACACTTTCTTCTGTTTTTTCTCGATAAAAGAAGACTAGCTTAACATTTGCTTTTCTTCCCATAATTAGAAAGGTTCTGGAGAGAGAAAAGTGTCGTCAAACTGGTTTGAGCAGAAAATAGCTCTGAAAAAGAAGTCCCGTGTATAAAAGAATAACAATTAAGGATTGAGAGCTGGATCTCTCATTTGGTCGGCATTACCTGCCTGAGAATTAACACACACGCTGAGCTCTCTCCAGAGAAGACTTCTGTTCCAAAACGAGGGTCTAATGTTTGAGACGCGCATGCCAAATCAGCTTGAAGAAACAGAAGGCTCCGCCGAGCTTTAGCAGAACAAGCCCTAACAGAATATGCCAAGGAACACGTTTGACAAAACAGAAGTAGAAAAATATTTTCAAAATCGGTTCTTGGCTTAAATATAGCGTTTGGCACCTCCAGCAAACAGAGAAGCAACACTAGCTCAGCGGTGCCGTGAAACTTTCTGAACCGCAGAAGGCCAGATGGTAGGACTGGTTATTCATTTCTCAGCTCCTTCTCCCTTCCTTTCTTTCACTGGCTTCCCAGTCCAGGGTCCTTTCAAAGGGTCGCACAGAAAAGGCCTGGATGAATGCAGAGCCTGTTTTCTTAGTATTTATTATCTCCTTTAAAACCATGCTGCTGGTAGGACATCCCATGCCAATCAACGGCTCCCATTATGAACTGCTTAGGATCATATAGTCAAGTCTGTGTCTCACCTGCTTCTTCAAAAAGGAAAGAGGTCATGTTTCTTACTGTGGGAAGTTGGGGCTCATGTGCATTCCCTTCCCACCCAAATGCAACCATGCACCTTGATTATCAAGAAGCTGAGTATGGTGGTGCTCACCTATAATCCCCGTACTTGGGAGGCTGAGGCAGGAGGATCGCAGGTTCGAAGCCAGCCTTAGCAACTTAGCAAGGCCTTATTTCAAAGTAAAAAATAAAATAAAATAAAATAAAGAGAGCCGGGCGTGGTGGTGCATGCTTGTAATCCCAGCATTCGGGAGGCTGAGACCGGAGGATCTGGGTTCGCGGCCAGCCTCAGCTACCTAGTGAGGCACTCCGCAACTTAGTGAGATCCGGTTTCAAAATAAAGATTAAAAAAAATAGGGCTGGGGGTGTAGCTCGGAGGTAGAAAGCCCCTGAGTTCAATTCCCAGTACCGCAAAAAAAAAAAAGAAAAAAAAAAAAAAGAAACAAGAAGACTGTGTAAGGAAAAGAGAAGGCAGACTGGCTAGGGACTGTGGCACAGAACTCACATGGACACCAATGTCCCTGGGTTTTCTTATGTCTTGGATGGCCCAGTCCTGGAGCTGTGGAAGGCAGCAATG
>PVLC010045988.1:0-11598 GCA_004027655.1 Graphiurus murinus | reverse complement strand
GTACTGGGGATTGAACTCAGAGGCATTCTACCTCCGAGCTATACCCCCAGCCCTAGTTTTTATTCTTTATTTTGAAACCGAGTCTCACTAAGTTGCGGAGTGCCTCACTAGGTAGCTGAGGCTGGCCGCAAACCCGGATCCTCCGGTCTCAGCCTCCCGAATGCTGGGATTACAAGCGTGCGCCACCACGCCCGGCTTATTTTTAATTTCTTAATGAACCTTTTTATTGTTCTCTATATCAGCTACACCTTTTTGCATTCTACCAACAGTGTACAAGGGATCCAACTTCTCCACCTCCTCAGTACTTGTTTTTCCTCTCTTTTCTTTCTTTCCTTCTCTCTTTTTCCTTTCCTTTTCTTTCTTTCCTTCTCTCTTTTCTTTCTTTTTCTTTCATTCATTCTCTTTCTTTCTGGCCCGCCTTCCTTCTTTCTTTATTTCCTTGGTTTTTTTTTTTTTGGTCCTGGGGATTGAACTCAGGGACGTTCTACCTTCGAGCTATACCCCCAGCCCTATTTTTATTCTTTATCTTGAAACCAGGTCTCACTAAGTTGAGGAGTGTCTCACTAGATAGCTGAGGCTGGCTGAGAACCCGGATCCTCCATTCTCAGCCTTCCGAATGCTGGGATTACAAGCGTGCACCACCACGCCCGGCTCTCCCCCCCCCCCTTTTTTTTTTTTTTTTTTAAATAAGGCCATCCTAACAGGTGTAAGGTGACATCTCACTGTAGTACTGATTTGAATGATGGCTAGTGATGTGGACCACTTCCTCACATACATATTGGTGATTGGAATGCCTTCTTTGGAGAAGTGTCTGTTCAAGTTCTCTGCCCGTTTTCAAAGTGGGGTCTTTGTTTTTTATTATTTGTTCACTGTTGAGTTGGAGGACTTGTACACTGTTGCAGTCATCCTGTAAAAGAGTACCAGGCAGGTATATAGCCCAACAGTGCTCTATGCACCGCTTACAGATCAAATCATAAATGCATGCTTCTTTTTCATAATGGAAAACTTCATCTTCATGACATTTAAAGAATTTATATAAGTGTATAAAGAAAAATTCCATAAAAACCTATAATTGAATATTGGACGACAATGGTCATAAATTACTCTTTTACTGAAACTTCTTGGTTTACCATGTACCATAAGAGAGAAGGCTTAAAATACCGCACACTGAATATACCCCTGCTCTTGCTGCCTTCTGGAGGGGAGGGGTTGGGCATCTGGAAACAGTGGATCTGCTGTGGGCTCAGGAATATTGGCCCTTGTGGGAGAGTCACAGGCAAACCCACAGGGCTGGTTTGGAGGTTTGCTGAAGAAGCAGGCCAAGGCGAGTGGACTGCGCTACCACGGCAGTGATCTGTTTCTTCAGAACTTCCAACATGGTAGTTGATACCGTGTTGATACTGGTGCTACTCCAACATTCTCTCACTTCTCCTGAAAACATACTTTTGACCTAAGGATGCTAGCATTAAAAATGCTGGCGAAGCAAAAGCACAAGTGCGAATCCACAGGCTCACCACCCACTCTTGCTGCCGATCCCTTCTGCTGGTGAAGTGTTTGCCTCTCACATTTTAGAGTGATGGCACAGGAAGTTAAAATCCTATAGAATTCAGTGGAATACCTTTAAAGTGTTCATCTTAGTGTCTAAACCACACTCTGATAGGCAATAGCTGGTGATAGTAATTCATCTGGACCCCTCTTACATGATGCGAGTGATCACACTTCCAAGTAGCTGAGTTAATCCACTCACCAAATATTTATGAAGCATTTAGTGTGCCAGCCTATGTTAGAGAATTCAACAATACAATAATGGAGGAGGAGGAAAAACCTGCCCTCATGGAGACTTACACGTCAATCAGGGGAGAAAGGGAGTGATTATTTAGTGAGTAACAAATGATATAGTACACGGGGGAATGATACGTGCTACATCAATAAGGAAGAAAATAGAGCAGGATAAGCAGATGGGCTTGGGGTAGGACAGGGGTACTTCTAACTAATGCAAGGCTTACTGGGACGTGACATTTGTGTAAACTTTGGAAGAGGTGCTGAGTTGGCCAGGTGATTATCTAAGGGAGTTTCAGGAGGATGGGGGAACCGGTGCAGAGGTCATAGGATGGAGCATTGGAATGTATTCAATGACTTCCAGGTGATCAGATGAGCTGGGGGGCCATGGGCAGGACCCCCTCCCCAGCCTGTGTGAGGACTTTGGGTCTTCTCATGGAAATCAAGAGCACTGAAGACTCCTGTGTAGGAGAGGAAGGAGAGACACTGTACATCCAGGAGAACTACCGTGAGACAGCAGAGTGTGCTGTGTCTGCCATGGCTTCAGAGGAAACTGACGGAGGGATGGATGGTAGGTAAGATGAAAAGCAGAGTCAAGGTCGCTTCAAGGTTCTCACCCCAAGTGTTGGTGGGGGGGCCCTGCCATTGTTGCCAGTGACCCACAGAGACACACCAGACTCCACTGAGGTCACTTTATTTACTGGCCAGCTGGGGCGAACATCCTAAAGGCTATCAAGTGGAGTGTTGGGGTAGGCTGGTTTTATACCCTTTGGTTACAGAGTTGGGGGTACGGAAAAGGCAGGGGTTTATGGTTATAAAATCATTACATTGTTCCATGAACCGAGGTGTTTTTTTTAGGACAGACAGTGTTTCGTACTTAGATGCTATCTTGTGGTTGAGATAGTTTTCTCATATCAAACGCAGCAGAGCAGTTTACAGAAGCAGATAATAGCAGTTAGAATTCCTTTTTACATCCTGGTTTAGTTACTGGTTGCTCCTTTGACCTTTAGTCAAAGGGGGCCTAGGAGAGTTTGCCTAAGACTTTTACCAAAACATGGATATATACAGTTTCGCCATCACCATGCCGGGTGAAGCAAGATTCGAAGGGGGCGCCTGCTCAGTCTGGGAAGTTTGCATTCCCAGTGTTGCTGGATGTCTGAGCAGGGAGGTTTGTTAGACAGACTCAGCACGGTTTCAGCGTCAGAGGCGGGATCTGAACGAGATACACTTGGGAGTCAGTGGCATGGGGAGGGTGTTCAGAGCCACGCAGACAAGGAAGAACGCAGACACCGAGGCCTCAAGGACCTTGGGTCACAAAGCTGACACCAGAAGCCACAGCTGGGTCCCATAAGAGCCATGTAGTGCACACAGGAGAGTCTGTGTCTGGGCTCCGTCCCACCTGGCAGGCCCCTGAGCCCAGTGGGGCCCCTTCAGAGCCCCTAGCATCAAGACGCCGCCCTAGCACTGTACGCCATGACCCACCGCCGCCTGGGGCAGTTCCAAAGCTCTAGGGGCTTTCAGCCCTGTCCCTGCTTTTACTGTGATGAGAACGTTGAACTAGGGAGCGAGAAGGCAGACACCAAATGCTGAGGAATGCTGCGCAGTTCCTGGCAGTGAGTTCTGAGAAGAAAGAACAATAAGGCCCTTTTCCCAAGTCCTTCCTGCACACGCATCCCAGCATTACTCTGGCTCCTTGAACTCCTTCCAGAAGAAAAGCTATTAAACTGATAATCCCTATCTGGGGCCCGCCTCCGGGAAAGCATGGACAACGCACTCTGAAGTGGAATTTGCCAATGCGCAGGACTTTCAGTCTGGTATCTTCTGCTTTGATTTCATTTTAATTTTTTTTTTTAAGAAGAAAAAAAAACTCACATACCAAGTTCTCATACTGTAATTCCTGGAAATCGTTTTGGAGTCAAAGATTTTGGTCGGTTAAGAGAAAAAACAAACATGTAGAGACTTCATTACAGCTCCAGGAGCAGGGCCAGCTGTTGGGGGTTTCAGCCTCCTCCAGCCAGAACTGCAACGTGGCAGCACAGTCCAGGCTTCTGAGCAGCCCGGGTGAGGAGGGCTGGACAGGATGCCCTCGGGGATCTAAAAAGAAAAGGGAAGAGCACAGCATCTCCTTTAATGGTGCAAACACAAAGACACTCGGGGGCAGATGGATTCAAATCTTAGGGACTGAAGCTTGGGTGTGACACTCCAGGCCCAAAGTTCACCCTCCCCAGTCCTTCCATTGCCCATCTCCCTGAAGGACAGCCTGAGCTTTGATGTGTGGCTGTCCTTTGAGGGTGAAGACCACTCAGCAGTGCCACATTTTATGGAAGTATTTGTGGTTTTTATCCACAGATCTTGGATGATGTTAGGGCCTTGTCATTCAGAGTAGACCCTTATGGGTTTCAGATTGTACCTGAAAGGAACTTTCGTTGTCTTCTTGGAACCATGAAGTCCATCAAAATCACCCTAGATGGTATCAGCCTCTCTTGGAAACACGCAGAGATGGGAGATGCCCTCCACCAGAGTCTTTATGCTGTGCGCTCAAAGTAACAGGAGCCATGCAGATTTCAAAGGGAGGAGCTTACCAGATTCTCACAATGGGTCTTGGGACTTCACAGATGAAGCATACTACCAAATTTTGGAACTTTTTTTGAAATGAACATTAATTTTTTTCTTAAAAAAATCTGGCAATACCGATTGGTGATATGGAAGTCCATGAAAGCTCCTATAATCACAATGTAACTTAAAATCAAGGTCCTGGACATGAGCCTTGTCTTTTCTTTCCATGTTTGTTTTATTATTTCTCATGACAAAGGAAGTCTCTTCTGGCTGTCTTTTTGTAAGCAGAATTGTCTGTAACAAACTACTGTCCACAGCATGTCTTCATGGGATGTTTCTGGGTCATGATCCAGGGGAAGAACAGTGATATGTTACAAATACGCCAGTGTTTGATCTTGTATATCCATGAGTTGCCTTTAGGGCCTCCCTCCTCACTGCTGCTTGATCCCGAGCCTCAACTGCCGAACGAGGGGATCATGCTTTGAGGAGCCCAAACAAGGCAGCTGTACAAAAAGAGGGACAGAGAATGTGGGAAGAAAATCAGGTTTCATGTTGCAAAGTGAATTAAAGAGAGACAATCTCCAAGCAATGTTGCCTTCCCAAGGACTGGGACTTGGACACATCGCTAACAAGTGTGCTTACTTTGGCTCATGGTCCTGGAGATCCAAGGTCAAGGGCCCACATCAGCGCACGTCCCTTCGTCTGTCTGTCCTCTTGCTGGAGAGACAAAATGGCAGAGTGCAGCTAATGGCAAGAGACAGGGAGCGCCATGCTGTCTCTCCAACAAGAGGCCGAGACCAGGACCATGGGCCAAAATAAACCTCTCTGTAGCTTATCTAGTCTCTGATGTTATCAGCCACAGAACACAGACTAATAGGCCACCATAGGCCACAGGTGCCTTTTGTAGATAGTACGACAGAGCATGGATGTTTATTGAGAGCTTGCTGCATAAATGACTTCATACAGACTTGCCTGACTTCATCTTACAAAAACACACATATGGCACCACCATCACTGTCGTCTTCTAGGGTGGAACTGAGGCAGGCCAAGAGAGTGCTGGCTAAGGCCAGAGCCCGGCTTCCCAAGAGCAGCAGTGTGACCCCTGGGACCTCTCACCTGTGGCTTGAACCTGGCTGGCTCAGCATCTAAGCTGCTCAACCGTTCTGCAACTGCACTCCTCATTTGTAAACTTGTGCCTGGGGAAGCTGCGAAGATAAAAAGCATCATGTTTAAAGTGCTCAACACTACACCAGTGCAGACAGCGCTGCTAAATACACAGATGGGGATAAAAGTGACGGCCACCGTCAATGGCAGCGGAGCCTGGGCAAGAGAGACACCTGTTGGGATTCGGGAGCTGTCCTTCCCTAAAACAAATAAGTCCGTTAGCCATGGTCCACATCCCCAAACTGAATCGAGGAGTAAGTTAACACGCGGTGCCCAGGGCGCTCTTTTACCCGATGTTAAAGCAGATTCCTGTGGAAAGGTTCCAACAGGACCAGCGTGCAGCGGGGCCGCTGAAGAAGAGGGGCCACCATGAGTCTCCTGAGCCCAGAGGAGGCAGCAGGGGGCCGCCCTCAGCTCGGTGTGACCCCAAGGCTGCCCCGCAGGCCTCCTGCTTGTGCCTCAGCCATGGCCTCCCAATTCCAGCGGTGCCTCAAGGAACTGTTGGAGTTGGGAGGAGGCCAGAGCTGCATCTCTCTTCCAGTAGAGGCTCCTGGGAGGAGGCCAGAGCCGCATCTCTCGTCCAGTAGAGAGGCTCCTTGGTGCTTATAGTTCTCATCACATTGGGACTTCCAGCTGGCACCGGCTCCCGTGATGGAGAAGTCGAAGCATTCCAGCACCTCCGGCCTTGCCAGGCTCTGGCTCTGGAGACTGGCTCCCAGGAGGACCACATCTGTGTTCTCAGAACATGGCAACCCTGCAGGCTTTTTCTCTTTTCTTTTTCAGCTCTCCTTCTCTTTATTTCCCATCACAGGACCTACTACGAGTTCATCTGTTTTTTACCTCCCAGCCATGTTGCAAGCACTTCCTCTGCTGACTCACACCTGCCGAGCTGCTCTCCAGGGAGCCTGGGTGGCAGGGTTCCTAGTGAATTGCCTTTCCTGGTCCACAGAGCAGAGGTCCCCTGCATATCCAGCCCCACGTGGGGCCTTGTGACCTCCGATTACTTCCACCAAAATCCTGAACAAACTGAAAAACAAGGCAGTGCGTAATGACGCATTTCCAGAGGCTGATAGGAAATTTAAAGTTTAAGCAAAGACTAAATCCAGAGTAAACACCAAGCCAATTCAGCAAGCCCCTACTAAAACTGCTGCCCTTGTAGCCCGAGGCATCCAGAGGCCCAGGGAGGCCAGAGCTGTGACGCCTGGCCAGCTGACCTTGGCAAAAGGAACCCCTGCTTATCAGAAGAATATTTTAAAAGCAGTCTATCAAAATGAAATGAATTAGAAAAGTCTGAGAAAGGAAATGGGGAGGCAAGATATCTAATTTGTTCCAAAACGATTATTAGGCAAAACTTTAAATACTCATGAAAACAATTACCATGGATGCCTTAGTACAATTTTGTTTGCACCATTGGCAAAATATGTCTCAAATTTACCAGAATTGTGTCATAAGGTAGTCTTAGTTAAAAGATAAGTAAAGAATACTAACATTAAAAGGAGGGAAAGAAAAGGGCAGACGATTCTCACTGGGGATTTCCCAACTGATCTGTGGTCCCAGGATGTTGGCCCAGGACAGTGAAATTACTGCGCATTATACCCTGTCTCTACAGCAAGCTGGACAGTATCCACCAAGTGCATCATTAGGCTTGTTTCCCAGAGATATGGAAAATATGCAAATAGAGTCATGGATCCTTGGGCCAGAAAGAACGTTTCCCTGTGGACTCATGTGGTCTGCAGACCTCCCACACATCCCAGAGCAGGATGGTGGGCTGGGGCAGGAATCATGAGAGATATTTCACCCAAAGCCATTTGACGTAGCTTTTTCTTTCTCTTAGGAAAAAAAAAAACAAAAAACAAAGAAACTTGTTCAATCATATTAATTTTTTTTACCGAAAAGCTGCTTCTTCAAACTTTGTTGAAAACATAGCATATTCGAGCATCTTTCACTTCCATCCATTGAAGGGTGGATGAAGGATGGAGAGAGGAAGCCAGGATTTGGAAGCAGTTGATGGAAAATAAAGAGGGAAGTGGGTAGAAAAGGTAGAAAGAGATGGGAAGGTTGGAAAGACAGAAACACAAGCGATGAGGAGAGAATGAAGAAAGAAGAAACCAGCAAGAGAGAGCACAGACTCTCAAGAGAGAAGCAACCGAGTCCCCGGGATGCCTCTGGACCTTGGGGGCTGATACTCTGGCTAATTTCCCCCGCTCTGGAATGGTGCTGACCTTCAGCTTCTCTACTTGGGAGGAGGCAACGAACCAGCCAGGCAGAACTTGTTCCCTGAGCAGCAGAACGACTCACGTCAGGGACGAGGGAAAACCAAGTCAAGCCCAGGACACTACTGTGGATAACTCTGATAACGCTATGTTGGAAACATACACCTTCGTCACTGTGAGAACGTGACCAGGACACAAGGCATCTCCATATGACATCATCTGAAAGGCGGTCATAGGCTGGTTTCACAAGAACACAGAAGAAAGTGTCAGAGTCTTGATAAATGGAAACTGTAAACCAACTGGTGGAGTGTTTGAATGGCATCCATGTATATGCACCTATGTGTCTGTGATCTGCGTCTCACCAACTGTGTGGTGCACGCACTCTATCTGCTGCACACACGCCCTCCTGTTGCTGCACTTGCTGAACTCTCAGAGGATGAAGAAAACAGCGACAGTGGAACTCATCCAAACATCACCGGACTCCCCCACCGACTTGCCTAGGACACTGATCAAAGGCCCTCCAACTTGTGTTTGGGAAAACAATTGGTCCTTCAACCCAGAGCAAGAACCACACAAGAATAAATGCGTTCCCAGCCACATGTTCCTTCAATCACTTCCAGCCAGATTTTCCTTCTCTGACTCATGAAACGTAATTTCATTCACACCTTGGGGTCTCTGTTTCTGCCCTTTCTCTTCCAGGTCACTCTGCATTTCTTCCTCTCTGATCATTCCTTCCCCATACCTCTTCCTGTTGCAGGTCACCCTGCCTGTCTTCCATGCCTGCTCCTTTTTCACAGCCCTTCCTCTTCCGGGTCATCCTGTACTCCTTCCTCCTGGCATGCCCTTTCTCTGTGCTCCTTCCTTTTCCAGGATGGCTTTTCTTTCCTTCCTCCCACACCCGCTCCTTTTCAGTACTTATTTTGGATGTGCTGGCATCTACTCTGGCCTGCACTGACCCCTGTTCATCCTGTTCTATCTTGTTGTCACTTTTTGTTTTCTTTTTTTTTTCTTTCTTTTTTTTTTTTTTTTGCGGTACTAGGGATTGAACTCATGGGCAGTCTACCTCCAAGCTATACCCCCAGCCTTATTTTTTATTCTTTATTTTGAAACAGGGTCTCACTAAGTTGCAGAGTGCCTCACTAGGTAGCTGAGGCTGGCCGCGAACTCGGATCCTCCAGTCTCAGCTTCCCAAATGCTGGGATTACAAGCGTGTGCCACCACGCCCGACTACATTTTGTTTTCTTCATGGAGTTTTTCACTCTGCATTTCTCCTGTGTATGCAGAGGCTTTCTTGCTGTAGATTAGCCCCCTAGCTTGCATTTAGAGCTATGTAAGAATAGAGGACTTGAGTATCAGTCTTCCACTGTGTTTGGAGAGCCTAAACTCTTCCTGGTGTAAGAACAGCACTGGACTGACGTCTGCAGGGTGAGTGAGGATCCAGATATGCATTAAAAGCAAAGCTCCGTGATGAAGCCCAGAAGATAGGCCGGACGATCACAGACCTTGCTCGCAACAATCTAGCACAACAAAGCAAATAAGCACCCTCAGGGCCACCCGTGCACAGAGCCTAAAGGGGCTTTGGAGTAACCAAGTCATGGCAGTGAGGACAGAAAAATAGGACTGTGCCCAGAGCACGGTGTTCTAAAGCGCTTTGCTTTGTCCGGCGAGGCTTCCGGTTGCGTGTTTTTACTTTTAGTATCAGAGTAGGGGTACAATGCTGTCTACTGCTGTGCTCATTTGTTATGATGAGGGTGAAACAGGAAATTATAGAGACTTGGGGTGCACCGCCGTGAGATGGATGCCATTTGTGGTTTCCCCCAATCCTTGTGGAGCAGCAGACTCTAAGTGGAACCAGGCGAAGATCCGCACAGGAAGGTGGAGCAGGAAGGCGCTCCAGCCCAGCAGGATGTCAGACCGACTGATCAGCAGAATTGCGGGCTTAAGAAGGATGGTGATATGGGGAGCTGAGACAGTGGGGGGTGTTAAGAAGAGTGGTGATTTATGGAACTGAGACCATGATGGGGACGGGGGGGTCATTCCCTTTAGAGAAATGCTAAGTGTGAGTTGCTAGCCTTGTCCTAATTAAGATGTCTCTCCGGCCATCTAGGATAGAAGGTAGAGTAAGAGATGGTGGTTTGGAAATTAAAAGACCATGGGTGATAACCGAGCCTTTGATGTGGCTGTGACTAAAAGAGAGGTCTAATTTCAGAACTCCAAGCATCTGAAATGCAAAAGCACACTCTGAGAGAAAATCTACCTAGAAGGCAAATTGAATCCCAGAGAATGAGGATTTACATATGGTGGAGGCCGCCATAGCCTTTCTAGCAGATGATCCAATGAGGAGAAGGCATAGAAAAGTCCTGTTATGTTTGGTTACTGAGAGAAGACTGCTGCTTTTGGACAATACCTTTCCAATCTTAACCGGTGTGCAAGTCACCTGACACCCTGAAAGTCTGCTCAGACTCCAGCGGGATGCACCTAGGAAGTTTCCTCCCTGAAATGCTTCCAACAAAGAGTCTCACCTGGAGAGGCAAGGCTACGGAGACCCGCCTCCACAGGCGAGCAGAGGAACCTGGGTCAGAAAGAGGGATGGAGGAGGTAGGTGGGGAGGAGGCAGCTGCAAAATGTGGGCCCACTCCTCAGGACTTCAGGAGTGGAACTCAGCAGAAGGGAAGCTTAAGGGCATCGCAAGATTAAGGTCTTATTTTAACTCAGAGTTTGGGTTGTGCTGAATTTAGATAGAAGAGTCCTTAAAAAATGTACTGCCAAGAGTCATTTGGAAAAGAGTCATCTCGACGTTGGTTATGTCACAAAATATCAGACTGGTGAGCGCTTTGAGCTGCCCGCTGGGGCGGGGCCTCGAGCTCCGGGTTTTCCTGGGGTCTGTAGAGAAAGCCCTGAGAGCACATTCTTCTGCTGCAAAGTCAGCCCAGTGTGGGGACAACATGGCAGCCTCCCCATCCTCCCAGCTGTAGGAACCCGAGGGCCCGGGTAGTGGAAAGAGGAGCTGGTTTTATGTTGCAAGATGAGTTAAGAATAGGCAAATTCCCAGCAGTTTTGTCTGGCTAAATTATACTTTGAGGCTCAGGTCTATACTTTATATTTTAGAAGCTCGAATCATTTTGTAATCTGTTGAAAATACATCATCTTGCATTTGCTTTCAATACCACATCTACAGCCTTTTGTAATATGTAAAAACATTTTCTCCCTCTGGATAAATATTATTCAGTTAAGACAAACTACTGAAGTACTTTCCTGCAGCTCCTTTAAAAACAGCTTTCACTAGTGAGAGAATTTAACTGTCACGTGACACTTTGAGGCCAGCAAAGACCTCCACAGGGTCACCTCACACAGCACTGCAAACCTTCGGGGCAGGCGATCCCCTGTCCAGACTGTAGAGGAGGAAACTGGGCCTCCGGGAAGGTCAGAATTGCTAAGCAGAGTGTTGCCTTGGCCAGTTTTGCATTACTTAAACAAAATACCTGAGACAGGCTAACATTGTTTTTAAAAAGAGAAGTTTATGTGGCTTACAGTTCTGAAGACTGAAAGATCAAGGTCAGATGGCCCCATTAGGTTGACCTTTGAGGGCCTCTGGCCACCTCCCAGCGTGGCAGACAGCAGCGTGAGTACGTCTTGAAACAAGACGCTGGAGAATGGGTCAAGGGCTGGACTACTCTTTCTATTCCTCCTCCTCCTCCTCCTCCTCCTCCTCCTCCTTTTTCTCTATTGGAAATTAAACCCAGAGGCATTCTAGCACTAAGCTACATCCCAGCCCTTCATAATTTTTGTTTCTAGCTGAGACAAGGTCTTGCTAAGTTGTCCAGACTGGTCTCAAACTCGAGAACTTGAGAACTTGTGACCCTCCTGCCTCAGCACCCCGGCAGGT
>PVLC010045987.1:0-11591 GCA_004027655.1 Graphiurus murinus | reverse complement strand
TTTTTTTTTTTTTTTTTTTTTGCAGTACTGGGGATTGAACTCAGGGGCATTCTACCTCCGAGCTACACCCCCAGCCCTATTTTTTATTCTTTATTTTGAAACCGAGTCTCACTAAGTTGCAGAGTGCCTCACTAGGTAGCTGAGGCTGGCCGCGAACCCGGATCCTCTGGTCTCAGCCTCCCGAATGCTGGGATTACAAGCGTGCGCCACCACACCCGGCTATCCTTAGCCCTTTTGATGGTGATCTTTTATTCACACAAGTTCTTAATTATAAGGAAGTCCAATTAATCTATTTTGTCTTTTTCTGAGTTTTATTTTGGAGTTATACCCAAAAATCCATTGCCAAATACAAGTTCATAAATATTTTCCTCTGTGTTTCCTTCTAATAGTTGTAGAATTTCAGCTCTTACTATCAAATGCCTAATCCAGTTTGAGTTAGTTTTTATATATAGTGTGAAGTGGAGGTCCAATTTCATTGTTTTGTATATGGGTTCCATTTGTCCCTGTGCCATATCCTTGAATATTTTATATACCTATTGAATGGTATTGGCATTCTTGGTAAAAATCAATTGAGTATAAGGCTTATTTCTGGACTTTAAGTCCATTCCATTGTTTTATGTTTCTGTCCTCATTCAAGTACAATACTTTTTTGATTAATATATCTGTGTAGTACATTTTGATATTGGGAAGTATCAATACTCTGATTTTTTTTTCTTTTTAAAGATTGTTTTGGCTGTTCAAAGTTGCTTGAAGTTTTACATAAGTTTCAGGATCAGATTTTCTATTTTGAAAAAAAAATCATTGATATTCTGACAAGAATGGTATGAAGTCTATAAGATCACATTGGGTAGTATTGCTATCTTAACAATTTTAAGTCATTGGTAATATAAACATGGACTGTCTTTCCACTTATTTAGGTTTTTTTATTTCTGTTAGCAATGTTTTATAATTTTTGGTGTGTAACTTCTTCAGTTTTCTGTTAAATTTATTTGTAAATGCTTTACTCTTTATGATGCAAATGTGAATACAATTATTTTCTTAATTTCATTTTTATTTTGGTAATTGCTTATATAATAGAATCATAGTGGATTTTTGTGTGTTGATCTGTATCTTGTGACATTGATGAATGTTTATTACCTCTAGTAGCCTTTTTGTAGTTTAAGATTTCCATGTATAAGACCATACCTTTTGTGAATAAGAATAATTTTGATCTTTTTCTAATTTGCATGACAAATATAACATCTGTATTTAAAAATGAAACCTTTGAAAGTATGATCAAAAGATAGAGTAAATAAAACTAGAAAATACTAAACATATATTTATGGCTTACATATTTATAATTTATACATGTTATATATATATATATATATATATATATATATATACATACAATTTATATATATTCTGAAGACATGGTTCTGAAGTTGATTTCATAAGGCTTCTCAGAAGATCTTGCTAGAATAAGGAACCAGTTGCTCAAAATGACTTTGACTTGATAATATATCCTACTTAATATGATATATACTTAGTTTTTTTTTCTCATTTCATTTACCCTATCTCTTGACCATACTTCCTAGGGTTGCATTGTTAAATAAGTTCCTCACTCATAGACCTTGCTGTTGGCCCTTGTTTTAGGAAAGACCAGGCCAAGACAGAGCTAAGATATCCGCTGTGCCCCTACAGTGGCACTGCATAAGGTAGAAGAATCTGACAGGACATGGTGCATCTCCTAATGTTTGGTCTTGACATCCTTACCACATATTCCATAACACTGCAACACTGTTTTGTTTTCATTTATTTGGACTCTAGTACTGATTTTGCTCTTAAATTTTAGGGTAGTCCTAAGCTCATTGAAAGTTCTTTCCCCCACCATTAAAATTTCTTGCCTTCTACTTAGACTGTTGAGCAATTTTTCTGCATTAACTTCCTTCATCACTCTCTAGAATGGGAGTAAAATGAGCAGTTCTTAGGAGAACAAGCAAATTTTGAGTGAATGGTAATGATAATTAAGACAAAAAATCTCACATAAGATATAAAAATGTTATGTATGGGCTATAGTGCTGAATTAATTTAATCCTAACCCTACTATGAAGCAGGTGCTAGTATTCGCTTCATTTTGCATTTAAGAGATTTGACTGCAACCCAGGGAATACTGACCCCAAGCCTTGTCTTAGATGACTTTAAGATGTTCTTTTTGTTATTCAGTTAAAGTTCTGACAATAAAACTCATGAAATGTTTTCATAAAAACTCCTTAAGTAGTCACTGCCCTGTCTGAGATTCTGCCCTTTTGGAATGGTAACTGAGGCCAACACAAATTACAGAGCAGTTAGTTTTTTATATAGAAAACCCAGTTCAGAATAGGATGCTATTTTTTTTTTTTGAAATCTTGAAATAGAGCAAAGCTGCTTTTAATGGACTTGATTCTCTTGATGATACACTCAGAATGTATAAATATCAGAGTTGCATCTAGAGATGTTAAAGTTTTGTGTTTGGCTCCTAGATGTCCTTGGTGTGTGCCCCCTGTGAAAGCCGGTTTGTCTCCCATCTGTCAGAAGGCATCAGAGGTGGTTTTGACTCCTTATGTGCTGGGCCTGTGCAAAGAGATATGTGAGTACACTGAAATAATTAGGGTAATTTTACTGTTGTCCAAGGTCTTCTAAATGATTTTATAATTGTTAAACATATTGGAATGAACTTACCCTGTAAGGCTGAGGAAGGAAGGGTAAAGTTAAGATTAAAAACTCTCTTTCTTGGGATTGTTTTATGTGTGCAAGCTCATTTCTTGCTCGAGAAAAAGCTTTGATGAACATGACTCTAAGCTAAATTCAAGAACTTTATTTTATTTATTTATGTATTTATTCTTTTGGGGGGATATTACAGATTGAACCTAGGGACATCTATCTCCAAACTACACCTCCAGCCCCATTTTTTATTCTTTATTTTGAAACAGGTTCTCACTATGTTGCAGAGTTCCTCACTAAGTAGCTGAGGCTGGCTGTGAACTTGCAATTCTCCTGTCTCAACCTCCCAAGTACTGGGTTTACAAGCATGTGGCACCATGACCGGCTAAATTCAAGAAGTTTAACACTGAGAAGAAAATATTCTTTTCCAGCATAGTTATTAATTAGCTTAAATATTACTAAATGATAGGCTATATATTTGTTTACATGCAAAACTTCCCCATTGCACACTAGCATTACTTTCATCTCTCTTATCTGCCTCTGGGTTTGGTTGCTATCATATCAACAGAAGTTTGGAACTTCAGAAGTTTTACTAGTTAAACTAGTAGTTAATCCACAAGTTAGACCTCTTAATGGCTTCAGAAAATTAATTTTGGATTGACAAATAAATTTGTACCATGTAAGTAAGCATTGTTAAGATGATTATTCTTATTTTAGGGAATAAGTTAGTTTGGGGAGACAAAATGATTTTCTTCCCACTGGGCAAAAAGATTACCTTTATACATATATATATATATATTGTTTTTGTTTTTTATCTCTATGGATTTAGACAATAGGTAAGTAAATTTAAAGCCAATTATTGATTTTTCCTTGCTCTTTGATCAGCATTTGTGTGGTTTATTGAAAACTGGAAGAAGGCTGAATGATAAATTTACTAAATTTGAGAAAATAGCATAGTTTGACTAATTCATATATATTTTTTGAAAATAAGGAGTTGCTTCATTGTTTTTACTAAATAAATCTATTTACTTGCTAGGTAGCTGTTGAGCCTGTTAGACATTATTTGCCTATAATATAACTTTTTCTATTTTTTTCCTTTTTTATTATTTTTGTGGTTCTGAGGACTGAACTAAGGGCCTCACATATACTAGGCAAGTGCTCTGCTATCTCCTTCTCCACTTTAATGGACCTGAAGCACAAGGGCAATTTCTCATACTAGCCAGACTTTTTGATGAAGTTTGAATTTATGTTGCACTGCATTGAGAAGATTGAAGATGAGGTGTTTCTTTTTATGCTTATGAATTCTTCCTGTAGGGATGAAAATACAATAAGCTACTCTTAAAGAATAATCACTGTTTCCAAGGAAATTTTCTATTCATACAGATTTTACAACACAGATTAATTAAGGATTGTTGCAAGTACTAGATAGCCACTTAAACTAGCCTAAGTTAAAGTTTTACTGTAAAACTTCTGTGGAGTCTCAGGGGACCAAGTAGTTTGGGCAAGAATATTAATTGTTAGCCAGGCTTAATTTAGAAGGAGAGTTAAACATGACAGTTAATTCTCCAATTTTGCTTCAAAATTTAAAGGGAAAGGGACATCTATTTCAGTAATTAGAATAAGGTGCAAATGATCCCTCCAACAAGCAACAGAAATCCTTTCTGTGTAATCTAGCTATCAATGAAGAAGTATATCAGTTTATTTTAAGAGCTTTCCAAATAAATCAATCGGTCAAACTTTGTCAACAGAATTAACTTTTAAAAAGTTATTTCCCAGAATTTCCTAAAATCACAATGTAAACATTAAAAAGTGATGGAATTTTTTTCAGATCAGTCATTAAACACACTGAGTTACTTTTTTTTTTTTTTCAGTTTTGAATCCTCTATTGAGAATCTCTGTACTTATTTTTTAATGCTCCCTCCTTTTCATGTTAATACATCATGTATTAGCTTATCTTCCACAGGAATTCCTTGTTTCAATAGGTGCCTCTATGCTAAGTGAATAGGTTTCCCTTTCAATCTTTTTAGACATTTTTTTCTTGGTGTATTTGCAGATAGTTAGTCCTTATCATCATCCTGAGGCATCCAATCTTTTATTCGGGGCTGACTCCCTCTTTCCTGAATCTTCCTCTTGATTTACTGATAACTTTTTTTTTTAAACCATATTTATTTTCTAGAAGATTCCTGAGAAGAATAAGTAGGAGAGAAAATTTTTTTGTTGCCTTGAATATACCAGAATAGATTATTCTAGAATTACACTTGCTTGATTTATACTCTGGCTAGCTATGGAATATTAGATTGGAAATAATTTTCCTTCAGAACTTTGAAGATTTTTCTTTATTGTCTTGTACTTTTAGCATTGTATCTAGAAACATGACCCCATTCAAATTCCAAATTTCATGTTTTGGTTCCTCTCTTTCATGGTAAAAGATTTCTCTAGATGTTGACAGACCCTTCGTTATTTCTTTGCATTTAAAAGTAAGGGCCAGTCAGGTGTGGTGAAGCACATCTGTAATCTCAGTACTTTGGAGGCTGAGAAAGGAGGATTGCAGGTTCTAGGCGAGCCTCAGCAATTTAATGAGATGCTCAGCAACTTAGCAAGACCCTGCTTAAAAATACAAAATAAAAAAAGAGCTAGTGGTGTAGCTTAGAAGAATGCCCGTGGGTCAATCCTCAGGGGCCACCACAAGTGGAAAACAAAACAAAAAAAGGAATAAGTGCCTAGTAATTGGTTGGAGATTCCTTACAATGAGGTGACTAAAAAGAGGGAGATTTATTATTGTGTGAGGAAGTAGTAACAGGCCTTTTAAATGACAGAACCTAAATTTTATATATACATATATATTACCTGGGTACCTGTAATTCCAAGTGCTTGGGAGGTGGAGTCAGGAAGATTGCAAATTCAAGGCCATCCTGGGCAACATAGTGAGACACTGTCTCAATAATAAATACAATAAAATAAAATTCTTTAATTGGCATTTCGTTGTGATTTTAAGAAGGTCAATTGATTGTGGTTTTTAAGGATGAAAAATAAGTAAATGGACACATCCACTGTCTTATGTTTAATTAAAAGTTCATAAAATATTTTAATTCTGTATGAGATAGTGATATTGTTATGGTGTGACATTAATGCTATTTTAAATATTATCAATTTACCACTACAATATCTGCAAGTAAAAGAGGGCTTAACTGTTCTGAGAGCATGAAAGTCTGCCTTCCACAGATCTCATGCTGTGTTCTCAGTGGAAGAGCTAATTCACCTGAAACCTTTATATAACCTCCTGCCTGAGTTTTTCAGTTGTACTTCACAGATACTTCTGTTCTCACACTTACTATATTTTCCTCTAACTATCTGTTTATTTATCTTTTTCTAAGTGTTGGCTTCTTTAAGGCAAATATTAAGTCTTATTTATCTTTGTACTTTCTGGGCTTAGCACAGTATTTGCTATACAGTGGGTATTTTATGCATGTTTTCTGAAAATGTTGAATGAATGTATTACCAATTTGCCTAAGTCTTCAAGGAACTCTTAACATTCCATATCTAAATTAATTATTTTTCAGTATTTTCTTCTCTTTATTTTGTCATCCCTCTTTCCTATTACCCTACCCTCAAAAAACAAGATATACTTTTATTTATCACTTGTACTAAATTCTATACTTATTTTTTAATGTATTATTTTTTGCCTACTTAAGGCTGTTTAACAATTTGCAGTGGTTTAATTTCCAAAATAATATTCTCTAGAATGAAGCAACATCTTTTTTTTAATATGTTGGCAATTTACTAGAATTTGCTCAAATATTCTTGCCTACTAGTGTCAAGATGAATGGTATAACATTGGGGGCAGGCTTAAACACAATTTTAATCCAATCTAAGAGTTTTTTTACCGCTCATGTATTATCTGCAGGATGCCAACATTATTTGGGAATCAAAATGAGTAAGGAAAAGTTCTGGAATTAATGAGTTTACATTATAAGTGAGAAATTTAGAATAGTGCCTCATAAAAAGGTAAAAAAAGAGACAAAAAACCAAAAAACTAGGCATCATGGTATGTACCTGTAATCTCAGTACTTGGGAGTTAGAGAAAGGAGGATTGTAGATTTTAGGCCAGCTTCAGCAAACTAGCAAGGCCCTCAGCAACTTAGTAATATCCTCTTTTAAAACACAAAATAAAATAGAGTTAGGGTTGTAGTTCAGGGGTAGAATGTCTCTGGGTTCAATCCTTAGTACTACAATATATACATATATACACACATACATATGTACATAAAGGTAAAATTTTATGAGCTGTATAAAATTTCAAATGGGGACGGTCTTACAAATACATGGAATCAGAAAGGACATTTTGTGGGGAAGTGACATTTTAAATGTGCTTTGATGAATAGTGAAAAGATGACAGAATCCAGTGTAAAGAAATTAGTAAGAAGAATAAGAAGTAAAAAAAAAAGAACTGACTTGTTTGGTAACAGTAATTAATTTGTTTAACTACAGAGTAGAGGATGTATAAGGATATATAGAGAAAGGATCTAGAAAAGGATGGCCAAGCCCATTTTGTAGAGAATAATTAATGTCAGGCTAAGTTTTTGTTGTTTTGTTTTTGCTTAATAAAGAGGCCAAGAGAAGGATGCTGCAGTTTCAAAGCTAGAGAATAGTAATATTTAAATCAAATTAAAAGAATATAGTGAGGCAGATCAGAAGATGGAGAAGTAGAAAGGAAGACTTTTAAAAACAGTGTTTATACCAGGGGAAGGAGAAAAAAGCAAGTTTCTGAGAAAAGTCAAGACAATAAAAATTCAACATAACTGTTCTATATATGTTTGTTGCTGTCTACATTATTATTTGGTTGCTTACTTCTTCAATGTCTGTCCTCTCCCATCAATTTCCTAAGAGCAAGAGCCTCATCTACTCCCCTGCTCCCTAATCTCTAATGCCTACAGTACTACTTGCAATATTGTAGTTGTTTAGGAAATGCTTCTAGAAAAAAATTAAAGAGCTAGAAATGAAAAAGACAAAAGGAAATCAAATAGACTTAGTTTAAATTTCATGAATTATGTGAAATAAATTTAAATAGGATGGTAATATCAATTAATATAAATAGAATGAGTTCTTCAACCAAGGACAAAATTGATTACCCTGGATTTTTAAAATTCCGGTTGTATGTTATTTAAAGATTCATGCTTACAAAGACACAGCAGAGGTTTGAGAATGCTGCTCAGTAGTAGAGAGTTTGCCTAGTGTACAAGAGACCATGGGCTTGATCTCCACCACTGGAAATAAAAAAACAAACAGAAAGATGTAGCAAAGATGAAATTCCAGGGTGGAAAAAGAATCCTAGATGAACACTAACCAAAGAAAGATGCTATCAATATATTATTTTCATTTGGAATACATACTTTGTGGGTGTGTATGGGAAGGGGTACTGGGGATTGAACCCAGAGGTATTCTCCTTCTGAGCTATACCAACAGCCCTATTTGCCCTATTTTTATCTTGAAACAGAGTCTCACTAAGTTGTAAAGGGCTTCATGAGGTTCCTGAGGCTGGCCACAACCATGAGATCCTCCTATCTCAGTCTCCCAAGTACTGAGACTACAGGTGTGCACTACCATGCATGCCTGGCAGCATTTAGAATATGTTTTAAGCCAATGTGTAGTTAAATGAAATGCGCACACACAAAAACCATAAAGGAAACACACACACACACACACGTATATGCACACATATACATATGTCTATTCAAATAGGAAGCAAAAGAGACTTTAGATAAATGAGAAGAAAGATCAGTACAATAGTGGAAAAGAATTGAGGGAGGAAGGGGAGAGGAAAAAAGGAGAACTCATAAAGGAAACAGTTCAAATAATGCTATGTCCTTATATGAAGGTATCATTACCAATCTCACTGACATGTTTGGGTAGGGGGAGGAGTGGGTGGGATCCAGAGGAAAGCATATCAAGTGCTCAGGGATTATTGTTTTAAAGTATTCAATTAAGTATTGTCCTTATAAAAAGTCAGCAAGGGTGATGTAGTTCCTAGGGTGGTAGAAGAATATGATGAGTTATAATTAACATTAAATGGTAAGTTTTCCACTACTGACCTTAGTGGATGTTATAGCTGTGTTGGGGTCTGTGCCAAACAAGGGTCAGCTTCTGAAAATCCAATTGCACATTTTTTAATTTTGTAAAATTAAAAATCATTTGCAAATTGTCCTTAGCCTTTGCCATATTCTGGGAAAGGGTCCAAAAGTTCTGTCAGATCATATGGTACACTTTTGCTTAGTATTAATAATAGTAGCAATGAAAGTAAGACTTTACAGTAGCTAACCATGTACCATGTGCCAGGAATTGTGCTAAGTTAATGTATATGCTCTACTCACTCCACAAAAAACATTCTGTGTTTGATCCAGTTATTACTCCCATTTTGCAAATGAGGACCATAAGCCTCAGAGAAACTAAGTAACTTGCTCAGGGCCACACAGATAGTATGTGCCAGAATTGGTCACATAGATAGTATTGATCGCGTATTTTGCTCAAGTGTGTCCAGTGGAATTTACAGTTTCAGAGAGCAGAGGAGGCACACACAATGGCCTTTTTTTTTTTTCTGTGTCTTGACACCTGGGTCATCATGTTTGACAGCTTGATGCACACTTGCTGATTCCAAGTGTCAGTTGAGAATGGGTGATTCAGTGGCCCCATAGCGCTCACATTTGTTGGAAAATTCCATGTTGATCTCTATTAGAAAAAAAAAAAAAGTTGCCGGAGCTTCTAAGGTTGGCTTTTTCGGTCATGGTGCATAATTTTGAGATTTGGGGAGCTGGCATGCCTGAGGTGTGAAGATGATGATGTACTTCCTGTAGGCACGAAGGGACTCAGAAATAACGCTAGGCCATGGAACTGTCATGTGTTGTTCTTCCTACCCAGGCTTTTAAAAAAGAAACTAAGGTCAATTAACTGGGAAGCTTAACCTCTCTTAGCTTGTCTCTTTTTTGCATAGGCTTTTAGCCTTTTAAATAAATCATTTTTCCCCCTTCTCTCCCTCCCAACCCCCTATCCATTCTGAACACATTCTTGGATTTCTCATGCTGGGCCTAAGGAGCAGACTGCTTATATTCAAGAATGATTTGGAGGGGATAAAGTGTGCAAGATTTTGAATTCTTGCCATAAGTCCCTGGCAGACAGCCAGGCAGCCTCAGAGGAATAAGGCTAATGAAGGGAGGGTAAAGAAGATCCGGGAGTGCGGCTGGTAATGCAGTATTCATTTAATTGGGAGCAGGTACCGGTGCAAACTTCTCCATTTTAATTGGAAAAAGGGAAAGGGATTGTTAAGGAAGAAGGAAAAAAGAATGCATAAAGTTTTCAAGCTGAGGAGCCAAAGGCAGCCCTGTCTGCGCCAGAGAAAGAACTCAATTTAGGGCAATTTGCTCTGCAAGCTGGGCTGCCGCCTCCCCTGGGAATAGGGATGAGGAAGAAAATGAAACCAAAAGAGAACTTGATAAAATCACCTAGCACAGACAATCTCAGTAGAATAGGTTTTACTGAGTTAAATCTGCCCCAATCAATATGATTCTTTTCATATAAGTTACAAATAAAAAGCCACAAGATTACAATAAAAATCGAGACTGGAGCGCTGCTGATGTTGCACCTGGGAGTCTTAAGAACTTGTTATGGAATATATGTTTTTGCAACTAGAATGTTTGCTTTTCTTTTCACCCTGGTCATGCGAATCAAGTCTTTGCTTTCCTTCCCCATTCATCCAGTGTTATATATTGTTTTTAAAAACCAACAGAGACAACCCTTTCTACTTAATTTCTTTTGCACTAGAGGTTGGGCATCGATAGCTTCTTTTTGTCCTCAAATGTGTTGAATCTAATATTAGGCTGATTTCTCATACCCATGGTAAACAAAGAGATTTCTTCCTATTGTACATTCTTGTGATGTGAGGAATTATACTGTTAATGTGTGAGCAAAACAATAAAAGAAATGTGAGGTTTCATGTAAAGAGAGAAAACCATGCTTTTTGATGCATGTAAGAAAATATGAAAATAAAAAATCTTGTAATTTTCCATTTGACAATCATCAGTTCATATACTATTTGACTAGGTCATAGAAATAAGAGTTTTGAGTGGCTGACAATTTTAATGTAGTAGCTTTAATTTTAATCCTTAATGTTGAAGGAGGCAAAAGTCCAAGCAAAACACGTCATCATTTCTTGCAGTGCAGTTGACTAATTGACAAAGATGTTGGAGTGCAAAATCTTTATTTAAGTACATGAAATTAAATTTTAAAGATAAGTTGAGGACTGATTTAGATTTCTAGTTTCCTTGAAATTTTGGTTTGTTATGAAATTTCTTTAGGATGTTGTATTATGGAGAATGGGTGCCTTGTTGAGATAGACTCCGTATTCAGTCTGGATACTCATGCATTTACTGTTGATAATCCTGAAAGAAGAGTTGAATCTGAACCTTTTATCTCTTTGATTATTATGCTTGTGGGTTGATTTTATTGTTGTTGTTAAATCTCTCTTTCTTTGATTTGTTAATCAGTTACTAGAAATGTAGAATTAGAACTAAAAAAAAAAAAAAAAAAAAAAAAAAAAAAAAAAAAAAAAAAAAAAAAAAAAAAAAAAAAAAAAAAAAAAAAAAAAAAAAAGAAATGGCGAAACATCTCAAAATGTAGTGCAGTTGTCACCCCAAATAGTTTTTTTTAAAAAATATATACTGGAAGCCGGGCGTGGTGGCGCACGCTTGTAATCCCAGCATTCGGGAGGCTGAGACTGGAGGATCCGGGTTCGCGGCCAGCCTCAGCTGCTTAGTGAGGTATTCCGAAACTTAGTGAGACTCAGTTTCAAAATAAAGAATAAAAAATAGGGCTGGGGGTATAGCTCGGAGGTAGAATGCCCCTGAGTTCAATCCCCAGTA
>PVLC010045986.1:0-11594 GCA_004027655.1 Graphiurus murinus | reverse complement strand
GGTACTGGGGATTGAACTCAGGGGCATTCTACCTCCGAGATATACCCCCAGCCCTAGTTTTTTTATTCTTTATTTTGAAACCGAGTCTCACTAAGTTGCGGAGTGCCTCACTAGGTAGCTGAGGCTGGCCGCGAACCCGGATCCTCCGGTCTCAGCCTCCCGAATGCTGGGATTACAAGCGTGCGCCACCACGCCCGGCGGTTTTTTGGGTTTTTTTATGTGTTATTTTCTTTATGACAGTGCTGTATCCATGCTAATCTTAAGCACTTACCAACTCTTTTAATAATATTAGGACAGTAAAGTTATTTGGGTAATCTAACCTTTAATATAAGGTTATATTTTATAGGACTATCAAGAGAGGATAAATTCTTTGATTTCCTCAAAGCTAAACCTACAGAAGGATGTGCTGTACTCTATACAGTTGAACAATTTTACATTATAGGTGATCATTTTCTTCAAAAATATTTCTAGTTTCTTTTCCTTTCTAATCTCTACCTGTTCTGATTTAAAATCTGTGAACTTTTGTTCTTTATTTAATAGCTTTATTATATAGTGACACTTGCTGTGTACCTACTATGTGTCAGGATCTTCGCGTATGTAGTCATTAATCCCCAAAACCACTTTGCAAAATAGCCATTATCTCTATTTCACAAACAAGAAAATGTCCCAAGTCAGTTTGCCCAAGATCAAACAGCAAATAAAGTGACAGATATGGCATTTAATCTAGTCCATGCCCGTGTTCTTTCTAACATATCTACATCGTCTTTTAGTTCAGTATTAATTAAAGCTACTTTCCCAGTTAGAGTATTTTAAAAGGTGATATTTACCCAATAGCTTTGATGATAAACATGGCCAGTTTAAAACTACTAAACAGTACAAATAAAACCATAATAAATAACAACCCATTGAGTTCCTTTTTATAATGTGTGTGTGGGTCCCCAAAGTCATATTCATCATGTAATTTGTAATAGTTTATCATAATCAATGTGTAGTATATGAATCAATTTATTATACTATCAGGATGTTGACACCATCTGTGTGAGCACTGTAAGAGTGTTAGATACATTATGCACAGAGGAGCCCATAGATACTTTTAAAATTCACCCTTGAGGCTATATTAATAATGTAAATAATTATACAAATCAGAATTCTTTATGACTCAGATAGTATACATCATCAGTGATGCAGAACTGATCTACAATTCTTACATCTAAAATTGAGGTCTACCTATTGTAAATTATTTGTGGAGTTTAGTTTTATTGAGTATATACCACAAATACCATTTGCTGAAATGTGAAGAGGTGTAGTGATAACCATATACTATGCATGCTAAAAAGCTTAATTTTACTCTGCTGACTAAATATGGATTTACTTTGAAGGTAGTAAGGGAGGCGTGAAGGGCTTGCTGGTTTTGAGGAAAATATTTTCTTTTTAAAGGTGAAGCTGGGATATACACGCACACCGCTAAAGATTAGTTTTATTTACTTATTGTTAAAAGTAGTGAAAGGAAAAGATTTTAGGAATAGGTGTAGTTAGGAAGAAAATTTGGAACAGAAGTGGATGGAATAGCTATGGAGTATGTTTGCATGGAGGTCTGTTTTCATGAATAATTGTGTGTGAAAAATATTCTTTGAATTTGACATATTCTAAAATAGTGCTTTCCAGTAAAACTATATGATGGTGGAAAAGTTATATATCTGCTTGGTCTGGTATGGCAGCAACTAACCACATATGGCTGTTGAACCACTAGTGTACCAAAGAACTGAATTTTTACTTAATTTTTATTACACTTAATTAAAATTTAATGTGGCTGTAGCTACCATAATAGACAGTGCATCTCTATATATTTTATAATTTTGTGGTTAGTCACAATGAACTGTGTTTAGTCATAATGAACCAGTTTAATGAACACCTTAAAAGATAGACTCTCATAGACTTTTCTCTTTTTCTTTTTTCCTATTTGAACTTGTTAGTTGGTAAGTATAACATTTGAATGTATGAAGCATTGACCATTGTAAAACATCATCACCCTAACTCATTGCATGATCGATGATATTTCACAATAAAAACCAAGTACTTTCTTTGTTCCTCAGTTAACACCTGTAAAATATAGCACTGTGTCTCTCATATCTGTTACCTATATTCTCTTCTGTTTTCTCATTTCTGCTCGCTACTCCATTTCTTCATTCACACCAAAGAAAGAAATGCAGTGATAGTTCTCTTCCTCCCAAAACCTCCGCTAGAAAACATTGGCCATCTCAAGGTAAACAGCCATCGGAAGGCCTCTCATGATGGCTGGGAATAGTACGCATTACTAGAAAAGCATGAGCTCCTGCTCTCACCTTCCTTTTGCTGTCCATCTGCAAGGCTTCCCTAAGTGGGCCATGTATTCATATTCTTCTCTAGATTTTCCAGTTTGGGTCTACCATGAACCAAGAGTAAAGTTGAACAAAAATCTGTTTCCTCCTATATTTTGAAAGCCAATCTCATCTCCATTTAGAAAAGAAAATGTTGGAGAAATTAATTTGAGAAAGAAGGCAGTTGACATGAATTTTTGAGTAACAAGATATTTTTCCTTATAGATGTGCATTTGTTCTTAAGTATAACATTTGGCCTTAAAAACACTTGAAAGTGTTCTACAGAGATAAGTTCTTAATTACTTAAGATATCTCGATAGAATCTATACTCCTTGTTGAACATTTTGGTTTTTCCTTATAAATATTTATAACTTCAATTTAAGCACAAATGTTTCATTATATGGAAGTGCTAGCAGAATGATTTCCAAGTTTGAAGTGTCAGTGGGGTGCTGCATCGGCTAACAAACGTGTCAAAAGTCTCCCTTCAAAGTAAGGAGAAGCATGAGTTTAAGCCTGCAACCTGTGTGGTATTTATGCTTGCTTGTTTGTGACACACTTTTAGTAATTTTTCATGTACTTAAGACCCAGAAAAATCTGCACTAAAGTGCCTCAAAATATGCAAAATTTTTAAATTATGTTACACCGTTTTTAGATTTTTTCCTTGAAGTGTTTTTCTTTTTGATGTCTTACTCCATTTGTTCAGAACAGAGCCTACAGTGTAAAAGGTTCTGTAGTATTGCTATATACTGGAGAATCATAATTCATAGAAATAAAGAACAGAGGTGAAGAACTCCTTTGTAAATGACACAGAATTTTCCCATTTGAATTTGTTTTGCTTGTTTTAAAATTTTATATCTACTAATTCTACTAGCTATTACTGAATAATGTGTGTGTATATATATATACATATATATAACTGGATAATATATATAGATACATATTTTTTTAAAACTTAAACTACAAATGTTTAAGTTAGGGTTGGTATGTAGCTCAGTGGTTGAGCACTTATGTAGCATAAGGTCCTGGGTTCAACCCCCAATACCTCAAAAAAAAAAGGTGAACAACAAAAGCACTATGTATTTCTTCTAAATGAAGACAATTTCTGAGGCTATTTTGTCTTTTCTGACTTTGAGATAGGAATCCTTAGCCTCTTCCCTCCCCCAAGAATTTATCTTGCCCTTTTAAAAACCCTGTTTAAGCCAGGTGTGGTGGTATACACCTGTACTCCCAGTATTTGAGAGGCTGGGACAGGAAGATTGCAGGTTCACAGCCAGCCTCAGCAGTTTAGCAAGACCATTTGTAACTTAGTGATACCCTGTTTCAAAATAAAATAGGGTTGGGAATGTAGCTCAGAGGTTGAAAGACCCTGGGTTCAATCCCCAGTACAGTAATAATAACAATACCACCGCCACCCTATTTAAATACCTAACAAGTATGATGGTCTGTCTCATAAATGCTGAGTTCCTCTTTGGAACCTAACTATAGAAATTATTTGGTGCTGTTTTCTTCCAGTTCAGTAGTAATTTTTTTTTTTTTTTTTTAATATACCCTGAGCCTAGAGATAGGAAGTGGACATTGGACTTTCTCACCTGCTTCTCTCTCGTGCCCTTCCCTGCATGCCACTGGTGCTCTGGATCCTCTTCCTTTTGCCCAGAGATTTTGCTTCTCAGTGCTTTTTCCAGGTTCTGGCTCTGGAGATATGACTGGTGCTTTATTGCTAATACGATGACATGAGCCACCAGATCACTGGATTTTAAATACATTAGCAGGCTGTTGTAACAAGAAGTCGGGCTTTTTTCCCTCAAAAGACCTCATTAAGGGTTGAGATCCTTACTCTAGATTAGTAGCAGAAATATTATTTCCTACAAGAGCCTAGATGACTGTACTTATGTTTTTGCTGTTCTCTACAGGCTCCTACCCAGAGATTCTACCCAGTGAAGCTCCCACAGCAACGCAGGTAGATGGGGCTGACCTGGCCTCTCCAATGTCTCCTCGAACTAGCAAAAGCCGCATGTCCATGAAGCTGCGTCGTTCCTCTGGCTCAGCCAATAAATCCTAAGGAGACAAGCAGCCCAACAGTGATCAGTAACCACCTTAGCACAAGCATATTGTTAACCCTCTCCAGCCTTCATGTCTGCCATAACATGCATGTTCCTTCCTGTACATTTATTTGAGAAGACACTGGACTTAAATAATTTGTAACTTAATATTTTAGATTTGGGCTATTTATTCAGTTCAGTTTTTTCACCCATAGTCCAAGCTGCCATATTTTGAGGGGGTGGAGTTTTATTCTATACTTTTTGCCTTCCTAGACAATTATGTCTAAGTAGTTGTACCTTTAATTTCATGATTAACATTGAGTTGAAATATAATTGAATAGTCTCTATTTATTGTGCCCCATTGCGGCTTTATGGCTCAATAAATGTATAATATTTTTACAAATATAAATTAAGTTTAAGCATTTGTAAAGTTAGAGAAATAAGCTACAGGTCTGTTAATACACAGAATGTGTGTATAGATTATTTATGTTACAAAAGTAAAACACTCAAAATAAATGATTTAGTTTAGCACCTAAAATTCCAACTAAAATAATTTTAGCATTAACTTTTCTTCACAAGGCAATGTCTCATTTCTTGGCTGTGCAGGTGACCCCATAACATATCCAGTAACTAGAAAAATCACTGTTGAACTTTGATTTCTGTTTAATTTCTAAATAATTTTCTAATGTTTTGCTTTTTAAGTAATATCACTGTTAAATGCTATTTCTGTTTTGATATTGTGGCCTTTTATTGGCTGATAGATCCTGGTGTATCTATATTCTTTCTTCTGTAACAAAAAGAAGGCGATGGAGAGGAGAAAAAACTTTTTTGACGTAAATATACTGCTCAAATTATGTGTATTATTAAAAACAAAAAGGGAGCATGACCCAGGAGTCTAAGTTAGAGCTAATATTGTTAACACTGAACTTAAAGGTATAAGTTGGTATACATTCCACCTTCCAGAAGTATTTCCTATAGTAGATAAGCTGCTCACATTTTGTTTTGAATGGGCATCTCCTAAGGAAATGTAGCATGACATCGGTACCAACTGCATGTGTAAATACATCATACTGGCAAACCACAGAATATAAATTATGTATCATCATTCATGTAGTGTCTACAGATTTGTAACAGTGGGGGATTAAAAATGACATGGTATTTAATAACACAATAAAAATATTCTTATCATTTCCTGTCCATGATTTGTCTTCTATATTTTGTGTATTTTCATACTTAATAAGCAGGGCTATACAATTAGTGAGGATATGTAAAGCATAAACCTAATAATGAAAAGTGAATTTAAATTTCCTTTTCAGGATGCACTCCAGTGCTTCTCACACATCCAACCACAATCATTAAAAACCCAGGAAATTGTATGCCTTCATAAAGGCTGACCGAGAAGCTTCACCCAATGCACTTGGTTAAAACATCAGTTTATCTCAGCCTCGTCTTCCTTTGATCTCTTAAATTTCACATAGTTTTATAATATGCTTTCAAGAATAAACCTCTGCCAGATGTTTTTAAACAGCTTTACAGAGTTCCTATGCACTCAATCTTTGTTTTCTTATAAGAAGTAAAGTTCCTATGAAAGCTTATAAAAAGATAAACAAATGGATGAAGAGAAGCCCTAGGAGCAAGATTCAAAATATAGACAATTTCAAACTACAGCCAAGATGAAGAACTCTAAGAGTAAAATCAAACTTAACTGTTTACAAGATTCTAAGGTGCTTTTACTTTGTTTTAAGTGAACATCTACTGGATTGATAACTGTAACAAAATGGACTGAAAATACCAACTTTCAAGTTGTCTCAAGAGTGAAATTATCACCACTAATATAATGTTTGTCTTCTTTTAGAGCTTCAGTCTATATAGTTATACTTCAAAGGAAAATTCCTCCCCTTGCATTGTGACACCATCACATTCATTTGTAAAATATATCTCCTATCTTTATATTCTAAATGGGTCATTAAGATTCAAAAGTAGAATAAATTAGAGAGATGTAACTTTGAAAATATGCTGTGTTTAACCCATTTCTAAGACACAAACAGAACAAAACAAAGGACAGTCTATGTACATTTATTTGGTGGTAAGCATTTTACAGATCTGAGCTATCTGTCAAGCAGTGCCCAGACAAGGTCTCAAACTCTGGCTATTAGGGGGTGGGTACAGAATGTACACTGAATATAATTTACAAAAAGAAATGCAAAAGTTTTTATTGAAAAAGATAATCTTGAATAGAGTGAATTGCCATTCAGTTCCATAGTATATTACTGGTATTAACATCTTCCTTAAACTGTTCATATGTAATTACAGAAAGAGATTTACAATAGAAGTATTAAATAATTTGGGTGAAATGTTACTAAAACAGTGAAACCTCAGGAAACAAGTTTATATTTCCAAAAAGCTATTGAAAGTTTAAAGCAGCTCTTCCTGAATACTGCACACAAAATAGCTAAAGGTAAGAATTTGGAGGGTGTCTCAACTCCTTTCAGTAAAGTAGCACCTTCCCCACCTCCAAAAACCAATTTAAGAATAGACTAGTACAGATTATTGAAAAAAGAGTTTACAGGGGAGATTCTCACACCACCCCCCAAAGCAGCAGACATCATCTTAATCAAGTCTTGAATCTTTTCCCCCCTATAAGTTTGGCACCAATCACTAACTTTTAATTCACAGAATATACAATGCAAGATATCTGACCCTATAGAGACAGAAACTACATAGACGCCTGTGATGGCAAGAGAAAAAAAAAAGAAAGAAAAAGAAATTCTGGTGACTACCACTTTGTGTAGCCAGAAACCTTTATAGACATTGAGACATGCATGCATTCACTGCGACTTTCCATAGGAATTACAAATTATATAGGATTTGTTAGGGTCTCTAGAGTTTTGAGGGGGAAGAAATCCTATTATAGTGGAGACAGGATTTAAAGCTGACCATCTTTAACCATGAATGTTGATACGATATACCATGAATGTTTATACGATATACATACCTGCTCTAAAGAGGGATATTTATATTTTGCTGTCTGCTCCCCTGGCGGAACACTGACTATTGGGAGAATTTCAAGAGGGACAGCATTAGAAGAAAAGAAAATAAAGTCGCAAGTTGGAGAAAGCCCCACTGAAACCCCCATGATCTGATTTCTCCAAGGCCAGCCTTGACGGCTCTCAGGCCCTCAGCAGCCTGGACGCAGTGGCATCTGCAACAGCAATACTTGCCGGCTTTCTGAAGGATGGCACTTATTGATGTGCCGGGTCAGCCCCGGGGAGCTAAAAAAAGTGGAGGGACAATGCTTGCACGAGAAAATCTGCTGAGCACTTCCATCAGGTGCCCCTCCTGTGCCCGGCGCTTCAGGAGGAGTCCCTGCCAGAGCCGGCAGGAGCAACTCCTCGCGGACAGCGTGCCACAGCCGGTGCTTCTCTCGGATATCTGCGGATGGGAAGTGCGCTCCACACAACGGGCAAGCGAAGGCGAGTGGGGCCCTGCGTTCAGAGCCAAAGCCGGGAGCTAGCGCACGAGTGGAGCCCGCCTCGTGAGTGCCCAGGTGCTTGCGCAGATAGGCTTGGCGACGGAACTTTTTATGGCAATATGGGCACACGAAGATCTCGGATCCCCCACCACCACTGGCACTGCACTGCCCAGGCACCCGGTGCCCCAAAACTCCCTCTGGGTAGGGGGCCTGTGGCAGCGGTGGCTCCAGGTGCGCCAGCACCTGCAGGCCTTGGTGCGAGGCGCTGTCCTGGTGCTGATCCTCTCCGGAGCTGTCCCTGGACTGTGGGTGCTGATCCGCGGTCCTCTCTGCCCTGCCGTTCTCTTTCCCTTCTGGCAGAAAAGATGCGACGGACCCTGAGTCCGGGGAGGACGAAGACGACGGAGGTGGCTTCCCGTCGGCAGAAGAGACGGTGGCGGCGCTTGCTGCTGCGGGCCGTGGCTTGTGCCAGCGGCGGTGGGAGGCGAGGTTGGCAGGGCAGCTGAAGACCTTGTCGCACTCGGGACAGCGGTACTCGACACGCACGATGCGGGAGCAGCGGTGCTGGGCCAGCGCGAAGGGATCCGCGTACTGCTCCTTGCACAGCTGACAGATGAACTCCCCTAGCGGCGTGCGGCTGCCCCCCAGGTTCCGGGACGGCGCGCCGGGCTCCTCCTCCTTGATCTTCAGGCCCAGGACGGGGGACGTGGTCACTTCGTCGGCAAAGCTCAACTTCCTCATGGCCTTTGGCTTCTTGATCCCCGCGGCCGCGGGCCCAGGCGCACCGCCGGGAGGCACCTTGGCCCTGCGCTCGCCGCAGGCCGCTCGTTTCAGGCCTTGCAGGGTGGCCGCGAGGGGCGCGGGGTCGGGCTGGAGCAAGGGCTCTGGGAACCGAGCCCGGAGCGGCAGTAGGAACTGTTCCCCCGAGGTCGGTGCGGCTGCTGGCGCCACCGAGCAGGCGAAAGTGGCCATGGCGGTGGCGCCCCCGGGGAAAGACTCGGCGGAGACGGGTGAGCTGAGGCAGCGCTCCAGGAACGCCCGCCGCAGCTCGGTGCCCGCCGGCTTGGCGGGGCTGGGGCTGGGTCCGGGACCCTCCCGGTCCTCCTCGGAGCTCCAGTCCGCCCCCAGGCTCACCCCCGCCGCCCGACAGGGCGACCCCGACAGCCCTCGGGCCGCCTCGGCCGCCAGCCCCGCTCCCGGTCCCGGCTCCGCGCGCTCGGCACCGGGCAAGGGGCCACTGGCAGCCTGGAGGGGCAAGGGCGGCGCCCCCGGGGCCCCCAGCGCCGGGAAGCCCCGCTCGGCGGTGCGCGCTCGGTACGAGCCGCCGCTGCGCTTGGTCCGCTTCACCAGGAAGCCTCTCGGCATGGTGCAGTCGCGCAAGCGCTCGGGCGGCGCGGGAGGAACGCGGGCCACGGAGCCGGCGCTCAGGAGCTACCCGAGCCTCGCCGCGGCCGTCATGCCCCGGCCGGCTTTATAGCTGGGACGCGGGCCGGGCCGCCCGCCACCTCTGGGCTGGCCCCGCCAATCAGGAGTGGGAGCGGGCGCCGGGGGCGGGGCTTCGGTCCGCCGGCTCCGCCGAGGAGCAGGGCTGCCGCCTCGCACCCAGCCCGTCGCCCGAGGTGTCCCAGGTCCCCCGCCGCCCGGGCGAGGACGCGCGAAGGTGAGTGCAGCGCAGGGAGCTCGGCCCTCCGCGCCCCCGGGACGGTACTCTGGGGAGCGGGGTGCAGCTGCGACCCCGGTGGCCCCGACCCACTGCCCCCCAGCCTGGGCGCTGGGGAGGACGGCAGCAGGCAGCGGAGACCCGGGTGGGCATCCGCAGGGAAACTGGTTAACGTCCTCTGCCGGTATTGACCGGATGAGAAGCTGCGCCCGAGTGGCAGGGCGGCTAAATCCACCGCCCTGTGACTACACTTGACGGCGGGAGCACGTCTGCCATCCAGTATCGATCGCGACTGCGCGCGTCTGTGATACTATGAGAATTCATCTGGGAAGAAGGGCTCTCAGCGCGGGAAATCGTGCGTGCTGGCCAGTCCCCGGAGCTCAGGACGCCAGCATGTTTCTGGGCCCCAGTCCTCAGGGCTGATAAGTGTCCCCGCCCCATGGGAATAGGAGCGGGGAGGGGAAAGGATCTAATTTTCGACTGTCCTCACATAAAGTGGTTTCTCCGTTCACACTTCCACTTGTGCTACTCAGAGACATGACTTAATGCTTAACTGGCCTGTTTAGCATGGAGTAGATTGAGTGAGAAATGCTGGTAGAATCAGCATTACATCTGCTTCCCTATACATGAAAAGTGATGCTTTCCAAAAAAAAAAAAAAAAATGTTGTAGGCCAAACTCAACAGATTTTCTTCTGGCCCCCTGCCATGTGCCCAGCACTGTCTTAAGAACTAGAAGAGATTCGAAACAATGAAATATGAACGACGAAACAGACAATACACAACAGAGATAAAGTGCCGAAATGCATAATATAGGTAAGTACAATGTGAGAACAGGAAGAGAAGGGAAAAAATTGTGTGTTCAAGTCTCCATACTAAACCAACGTGGAGAAAAGACTGAGGGAAGCATTTTTTAAGGTAGAATATATCGTAACATTTATCATCAATAAAACATACTGTCTTCCTTCTCACGAAGTATTTTTACATAGAGGACATTCTTTGGAGGAAAGATTTGGAAGTAATTATACATATATTAACCACTGATTACACATTAAGAATTCTGCTTAAGTACTCTGCTTTTCATACACAGACACACGCATGCTCAAACGCACACACACACACACACACACACACACACACACACACATCAGGAAGTAGATACTATTACTCTTTTTTTTCAATAAGCGAATTGAGCCTGAGAGATGGTAGCAAAAGTCATGCCTAGTACAGATTCAAACTGAGGTCTTACTGATTCCAAAGCCCAGACTCTTTCCATACTATACCAGTGGCTTAAAACTATTTTTTCTTTAATTACATCCCACACTAATGATTCTATAGAACACACTCATAACTAAAAACAAGTTTCACAAAATAATACTTCCCTTAACCAAGTGCAATACACTTGTTTTTATTCAATTTATTGTATTTTTGTTTTGGTTTTGGATACTGATGATTGAACCCAGGGACATTATCACTGAGTTATATCTTCAGCTCTTTTTATTTTTTTATTTTGAGACAAGATCTTACTAAGTTGCCCAATTTAGCCCCAAGCTTGTGATCGCCCTGCCTTAGCTTCCTGAGTAGCTAGGATTACAGGTGTGTACCACCACTCCTGGCTCCTGGCTGAGCTTTTTGTTGTTGTTGTTGTTGTTTTAAGTACTGGTCATAGCAAATAAATTGATTTCGTAACTGAGTAATGGATTAGAGACCAGTTATTGTTTCTCCTTAAACAGCACGAAATCACACAAAATAAATAAGCCTAGCTGGGTGTGGCGGCACACACCTGTAATCCTAGTACTTGAGAGTCTGAGATCACAGGTTTGAAGCCAGCCTCAGCAATTTAACAAGACCCTGTTTTAAGATAAAATAATAAAATAGGGCTAGGGGTGTAGCTCAGAAGTGAAATGTCCCTGGATTCAATCCTCAGTGGCACAATTAAATAAGCCTGACATTCATAATCAAATAATTTCATTTTTTGCAGGGGCAGGTCCTGGGGATTTAATCCAGGAGCATTCTACCTCTGAGCTATACTCCCAGCCTTTTAAAATTTTTGTTAAAAAAAAAAAAAA
>PVLC010045985.1:0-11584 GCA_004027655.1 Graphiurus murinus | reverse complement strand
GATGTAATTACACAATCATATCAAGGTCACTCACCGAAGTGAACCTGAGGGGGAGGGAAGGGGAGGGGATTGGGGTGGGAATTGGGGAAAGGGTCAAATGAGAACTATGTGCAAATATGTTGTTAACAACCCGTACTTAACAAGGATGTATGTTATATTGCACGAATTACTACAATAAAAAAAAATTAAAAAAAAAATAAAGTAGCTGCTATTTTCAAGGAATACTGTATACATTTTTTATTGCATACTGATGCAAACCTTATGGTTTAAAGAAACACCAATTTGTTATCATACATTTTTGGAGGTCAGAAGTCCAACATGGGTCTCCTGGGACTGAAATCGAGGTGTCAGCAGAGCTGTGTTCCTCTAGAGACTGTAAGACTCTTTGTCTTCCCATCTTCTGGAGGCTTTTTGTACTCCTTGGCTTGCAGCTCCTTCCTCCATCCTCAAAGTCAGAAGCATGGCATCCTCAAATCTCCTACCTCTCTCTTTTACTTATAAAGACCCTGATGATTATAATGAGCCAAGCCAGGAAATACAGGCTAATCTCCCTCTTTTAAAATTCTTTTTTTTTTCAGTACTGGGGATTGAACCCAGGGACATTCTACCTCTGAGCTACACCCCCAGTCATTCATTCATATATATATATATGGACACAGTCATTATTCTGCTTGCCACAAATACCATTTTCAATTAAAAGAAGGAATAATAGACAATCTATGGTTCTTCAGATTTGGATTGTTACCAGATGCTTTCCAAAATCAATAAAATAAGCCTATAACTTTTTGGAAAACAGCTCATATATATATTAACTGAGCTGGGTATGATGGCATATGCCTGTAAGTCTGGTACTTGGAAGGCTGAGACAGGAGGATCACAGGTTAAAAGTCAGCCTCAGCAACTTAGCAAGGTTCTCAGCAACTTAGTAAGACCTTGTTTCCAAATAAAAAGTAAAATAGGGTTGGTTGGGCATGTAGCTCAGAAATAGAATACCTCTGGGTTCAATCCCCAGCAACACACACACACACACACACACCCTTCACTGAATTACATTCACATGTCCCTTTTGACATCTGTTTGGACACAGTCATTATTCTGCTTGCCACAAATACCATTTTCAATTAAAAGAAGGAATAATAGACAATCTATGGTTCTTCAGATTTGGATTGTTACCAGATGCTTTCCAAAATCAATAAAGTAAGCCTATAACTTTTTGGAAAACAGCTCATAATTTTTGTTACCAAAGATAAAAATTTAAGTTTTCAAGTAAAAATTCAAGTTTGGGAAATTTGTGTCACCACAATGAATTCAACAGCTTCCTGATCCTCAAAGACTTTTCTAATAAAATCTTACTTAGATTAACAGTATGATTTTTTTTTTAGAGATTGAATAATGTGTCCACATTTAAAACATTTGAGTAATTAAATGATCCCATAATTTTCTGATGATTATTTCAGGATGTTAAGAAATCATGCCTGGTAAAAGATTATTCAATGTTTAAGATGGGCTAATGGATTGTAATGTAATTTAGCATGAAACACATATGGTTTTAGATTCTACATTGTAACCAACACACTTGTTACATTCTGACATAGTATTAAAGAAAGACCACAAAAAAATTTGAAATTTCTATCAAAATATACCTTCTTTCTAACTGTTGGGCCATATTTTCTTTGTATACCTTAATTTTAAAAATCACAGCAGATTGCATGCAGAATAAGATGATAATCCAGTTATTATCTAGTAAGTCAAGCATTAAAAATATTTTCAAAAATTATAGTCTCTGTCTTTGGAGACAGTTAGTTTTCATTTTAAAAGTTGACTATGATCCGGGTGTGGTAGCACATGCTTGTAATCCCAGTACTTGGGAGGCTGAGACCGGAGGATCTAGGTTCACCGTCAGCCTCAGCTACCTAATGAGGCTCTCCTCAAATTAGTGAGACCCTGTTTCAAAATAAAGAATGAAATTAGGACTGGGGGTATAACTTGGAGGTAGGATGCCTCTGAGTTCAATTCCCAGTAACGCAATAAAAAAAAAAAAAAAAAGTTGACTATGTCCTGTGGCCATGTGGTTGTCAGCATTGGTGGACTCATGCTGGTCCTTAGAATCCTCATGCAGCTGCTGCTCTGCTCCTGCCACTTCCTCCTGTCTTTGCTGTTTCCGCATCCTGTCTGAGTATGACAAGGGCATGAATATTCTGTCTCCTGAAGAAATATTGTTTCAAGTGGGTATGCCAGTTAGGTGATCCAAATTAGCTTTACAAGCATTGAGATCCAGTCATCAGAAGGTGTGTGCTTAGCTGTGAACAACAACAAAAACAAAGAACAACAACAAAAATACAACTGCTTCTCCACTCATGGAGACCAGCAGCATTGAGAAAACTGTAGAGATTGATGCTCATATAGGGCATGCCTTGAGTGGGCTCATTGCGGATGCTAAGACTTTGATAAAGTCTTTGGAGACTATGACACAGGCTGTTTTCAATCTGGCTCTACAGTCTGGAGAAGATGCAGGTCCAGGTGCCATGCCTGCACCTTTGGAGTAGCACTGTTATTTAGAGCAGGTGATGAGAAAGAGCCCTCACTGTTTCATCTGGGACCTTTGCATGGTGTGATGTTCCAGCAACTGGTTCTGCTTCAGAGGGTACCCAGGGCTCCTTGCAAGAAGTTATCACAGACTATGACACTGAAAGAAACCATCAGCTGTTCACTTCCCTCAAATAAGTAATGGAGGAAAAGCTGAAGTCAACTAACAGAGTAGCCACAGTGCAACATGCCCATAATTTCTACATGTTCACAAAGAAAGAATATGAAGAGGCTATCAAGGTCATCTTCTCTAAAACAATTTCAGTTATTCTAATACAATTTAATTTTATTTCCATCTCCTATTCTTTAGAAAATTTCCAGTGTATGTGTAATTTTTTGTAATACTTGTACCTAAAGGCAGTTCTAAAATACAAAAAAGTAAATATTTTATAGACAAAAATTATTTAACATATAGATTTATTATTTGAAAAGAATAAATATTTTTCAATTTCTCAGTTTTAATTTCTAACATAGTAAATATTGGTAGCAATAACGTAAGTAAGTGAAAGGTCTTCAGAATCTTCAACAATTATTAAAACTATAAAGCACACTTGATACCAAGAACCACTAGTCTATCCTATGGCTGTCCAAGCAGAAAACAGAACTAAAGAAAGGATGAGTTAGGTAGAGCTCAACCACAGTGGACCTACTAATGGTGTCAAGTGACTCTCAGAAATATGCCTAGAATCATCTTCTCAATGCTCTGTTCCCAGGGAGAGGACATCCCAGGAAAGGGGATCCCAGCACAAAGGCAACTGGGGGGTGCAGTTCAAGAGACATAATCAGGTTACTGTGCAGTGGGTAGCCCCCCTCAAACCTTGAAAGAACTCATCATGGGCCTTGTGACAGCACCATCCCATTTGACACCTGCCTCATAAAGGACATCTGTGTTTGTTCAGAATTTGCTCAGAAAGCAAGGATGATAAGTAAAATGAAACATTTGTCCTTTCCCTACTTTCTTTCTTTTTTAAATCCAACGCTATTTATTCAATATTTTATCATTTTCTTACTGATCTGTATTATCAGCCACATTATAAAACAGGTATAGATTTCAATATTTAGGTCTTTTTAAGTTATAATGATTATAAAATTATTCATAGTGGTACATTCATATATGCATAAAGCACAATTTGGTCTGTTTCCTTCCTTCAACCTCCCTTTTCCCTACCCGTCTCCTCCCCTATCCTCTTCCAATGCTCCACTGGTCTCTCTGCTGTTTTCATGAGGTCCTTTTTCTTTCCTTTTTTCTCTCTAACTTCACATATGAGAAAAAATACATGACCCTTGATTTGTGAGTTTGACTTATCTTACTTAGGATAATGTTCTCTGGTTCCACTCATTTTCCCCACAAATTACAGATTTTATTCTTCTTTCTAGCTGAGTAATAGACACATAGGCTGGTTCCATAACTTGGCTACTGTGAATTGTACCACTATAAGCATGGGTATGCATTATCATTATTATCATTATACTGTTCTCATTTTAAAAGCTCAGAAAATAGAACAAAAAATTAATAAATGGGATGGAATCAAATTAAAAATCTTCTGCACAGCAAAGGAAACAATCAAAAGCATGAAGAGAGAGCTTACAGATGGGAGAAAATCTTTGCCACCTACTCTTCTGATAGGGGATTAATATCCAGTATGTATAAAGAACTCGAACTCAACACCAAAAAAGACAAATAACACAATCAATAAATGAGCAATTGAACTGAAAGACACTCCTCAAAAGAAAAAAATAGAAATGGTCAAAAAATATTTGAAAAATATCCCATATCTTTAGCAATCAGAGAAACACAAATCCAAACTACATTGAGATCATCTCAATGTAATTAAAATGGCAATCATCAATATAATACAAGTAATTATAAATGCTGGTGAGGATGTGGGGGAAAAGGAACACTTACACACTGTTGGTGGGATTGTAAATTATAGAGATCAGAACAGAGGCTCCTCAAAAGACTAGGAATGGAACTATCATATATCCCAGCTATACCACTCCTTAATATCTTTCTAAAAGAAATAAAATCACCTTACTAGCAATACATGCATACATATGTTTATAGCAGCACAATTCACAATAGCCAAATTATGGAACCAACCCAGGTGTATATTAACAGATAAATGGATAAAAAATGTGGTATAGAAACACAATGGAGTTTTGCTCAGCCATAAAGAAGAGTGAAATTATATCATTTGTAGGAAAAAATGGATAGAAATGGAGAGTATCATGCAGTGCAAGAAAAGACAGACTCAAAAAGTCAAGTCATATATTTTCTCTCATATGTGGAAACTAGAGAAGAAAAGGGAAAGGAAAATACCTCATAAAAACAGCAGAGAAGTACAGGGATGGAAAGGGACTGGGGGAGGGAGGAGAGAAGGGAAGAAAACCAACCAAAATACGCTTTGTGCATCTATGGATGTGTCACTATGAATCTCACTATTATGCATTATCATAAGGCACCAATAAAAATTAATTAAAAAATAGGTAGAGCCTTTAGGGGGTGACTAGGTAATGAAGGTTTCTAACTTGTGGATGGAATTAAGGCCTTTAAAAAAGAGGCATTCCACAGGGTTCAGTCCCCTTCTACCTTCCCCCATGTCCACCAAAGGGCACAGCATGATGAGCTATCACAGAAACAGAGAGCTGCTCTCACCAGACACCAAACCTGCTGGCACCTCCAGCTGGGACTTTCCCATCTCCAGAACTGTGAGTAAATACATTTCTATTATTTATAAATTACCCAATCTAGTCAGGTGTGACGTTGCATGCCTGTAATCCCAGTACTTGAGAGACTGAGACAGGAGGTTCACAGGTTCAAGGTCAGCCTCAGCAACATAGCGAGGCCCTTAGCAACTGAGCAAGACACTGTTTCAAAACAAAAAATAAAAGTTTGGGAAGTGCCCAGGATTCAGTCCCCAGTAACACACACACACACACACACACACACACACACACACACACACACACACAACCTAATCTCAAGTATTTTGTTATAAAAGCACAGACTTAAGACAATGGTCACCAAAGTGGACATTTTTCTTGAGTTCTAGGCTCCACTTCCCCAGCACAAAACCCCAGGGCCTTTGTCCCATCTCCTTCTCTAATATGAGTGACATGTGCTTCACATCTGAGTATTTAAAGGTAGATGTTCTACCTTGTCTCAAATCCCCATAGGCAGAAACAAATCAGCTTAGTAGAAAGAATGCATTTTGTAGTGGGTTTATATAATTACAAGCATGATATAGCATATGTTAACAATATATTCTATACTGAAGCCAAGTTCAACAGCAGTCACTCCTCTGGGGATAAGATTGTACTTTAGCTGTCACATGATGCAACACTGCATTCTTCTTGTTTTGTGTCATCTACTGAGGTATGTGATATTTATCTTTGGTATTTAATGAACCCTTCTGAAATGAATATGATTAATCCTCAACATAGTATGTGTGTAATATTTGGCCAATATAAACCTAAAACCATAAAGCTTACTTTCACACAGCTTTGGCAGATGGCATTCTATAGACAATAATCAAATAAATCAATGACCAAGCAAGAACAGAAACTTTTTTCTTTTTCTGTAATCAAAAGTGCAGGAATGTTGTCCCAAGAACAAAGGGTGCATTTTTTACTATCATAATAGCATCAAATTATTTCACATACTCTGTTCCTCTGTCCAAGTGGTGAACCAATGGCAGAATTATGTAAACCTGAGGCCAGAAGGAAGAACTCAAGCTTACTCAGCCTTTCACCACTGTGCCCAAAATACCTGACAAGAACAATTTAGTGGAGGAAAGACTGTTTTAATTCATGATTTCAGAAGGTCAGCCCATGGACATCTGGCTTCAAGGCAGAAATGTCATGGTGGCAGGTCATGGCAGAGAAAAGCTGCTCTACTCAGCTGAGATCATGGCAGGTGGGAAGCAGAGAGAAAAGGAAAAAAAGAAAGGTCAGGGGTAGACTTGGATCAGAGGTGGACTTGGTCCTCAAGGTCATGCCTTCAGTGACCTATGTCTTCCATAATCTTCAAAAGTGACAAGGTCATGAAAGATGAGGAAAATGAGGAACTCTTTAAAATGAAGAAGTTTAAAGAAACCTTACACCTAAATCCAATGTGTGATTCCAAACCAGATCCTTGGATCCTTTTGCTACAAGTGATTATTGTACAACTGAATGGAGCCTGTGGATTAAACAGTAATGAGATGGCAATTTCAATTTCCTCATTCCAATGACTGCATTATTCTTATGTAGGAAAGTATATTTGTTTGTAGAAAATACACGTTGAAGTATCAAAGGTGACAGGTTATCAGGCCTTGAACTTTATTACACTTATACTTTATTCTATACATGCATCTGTTCTATGAAGTTTGTGGCTGTTTAAAAATTTTTTTAAACCTCTCTTGAAAACTTTAAGTGGTTTCTGTTTTCTTCTTACATGTGACTGATATCTTTACCATCTATAGTAAGTTATTTTGGGCAAGTGAACTCTTTATGTCTTCCACAACACAAACCCACTGGCTTGCACGTAATTAAAACCAAACACATATTTGTTGACTTGGCCAATGCAACAGTTCATTAGTACATCTTAGTAACTTAGCAAACTTTGATTGGTAGTGCCATTTAGCCCAGCCAATTAAATTGGTCCTAAGGCCTCATGCTAGTCTTACCTTATGAGCTATGGTTATATGCTGACTGCTAGGCTTCATTTTAACCTTAGCTTCAGCTTGCATTTGCATTGAATACTAAGGCTTTTATTAAGACCATCGAATTGTCTTTTTGCCTTCTCAGCAATCCTGTGAGATAGTCAAGATATTTTACCTCTCTTATGGATGAAGACACAGGCACTCAGAGAGTTGTGGTATTCAGCCGAAATCACCCAGTTAGGAGGTAATAGAGCAGGGATTTGAACTCATCTCTTATGACTTTAAACTCCCTGCATGTATCTCTGAGTCTGGATGGAGCTAGGAAAGGAATGTGCCTGTAAGGTGATTTACCCAGTCAGCTGTTCATCTCCATCTATAAAAGAACACGTTTTTATGTGTTTTAATAAATATCTACATCCTGAATCCTCTCCTTGATACAAAAATTGGCTAGCAACTTAGCAATGCAAACCTAAAGGTCCCTAGGATAATGCATACAATAACACACTTGTATGCAACTTCACTATAAATGCTACTAGACATCAGAAATAGGGAGAATGCAAAACTGATCAGTAATTTTCAGAAGACTCAAAAGGCATTTACTAATGAATATTCTATAAATTAAAGGTGAATAAATAAGAAATGCAAACATTAGTCTATTTGTTTTAATATGTTTTATTAGTGCATTATCATCTCACATCATAATGTAAATAATGTTGATATTGACATATGTGCACACAACACTTGGTGCCCCCCACCTGCCTCCCTATCTCCCCCCTTCCTACACAGCAGACTGAGACTGATATTGGGACTTTCACATATGTACATATAGTTGATGTTATTATTTCTAATAATGAACCTCAGTCTTCTCCCTCCCCTCCGTCAGACCATTTCTCTGGCTCCACTGAGGTTTCTCCTCCATTATCTGTCGTCCCTCTGGTATGCCAATTACTCCCTAGCTTGCACATTTTAAAGAAAACATATGTCCCTTCACTTTCTGTGACAGGTTAATCTCATGTAACATAATTTTCTTCAGGTCCTTTCATTTTCTTGCAAATGACATTGTTTTATTCTTCTTTATTGCTGAGTAGAATTCCATTGTGTGTATTTCCCATAGTTTTGTGATCCATTCATCTGTTGATGGACACCTGAGTTGATTCCATAATTTGGCTATTGTGAATTGTGCTGCTATGAACATGGATATGCATATATTACTGTAGTTTTCTTGTTTCAACCTCTTTGGAAAAATACCCAGGAATGGTATAGCTGGATCATATGGTGGATCCATTCCCAGTTTTCTAAGGAATCTTGACACTGATTTCCTTAGAGGCAACACTAGTTGCAATTCCACCAACAGTGTAGAAGAGTTCCTATTTCCTCACATCCTTGCCAACATTTATTGTTATTTGACTTCTTGATGATTGCCATTCTGATTGGGGTTAGATGGAATCTCAGTGTAGTTTTAATTTGCATCTCCCTAATTGCTAATAATGTTGAACATTTTTTCATGCATCTATTGGCAATTTGTATCTCTTCTTTTGTGAAGTGTCTGTTCAATTCGGTTGCCTATTTCTTGATTGGGTTATTTGTTTTTCTAGTGTAAAGTCTTTTAAGTTCTTCGTATATTCTAGATATCAATCCTCTGTCAAAGGGATAGCTGGTAAAGACCTCCCATTTTGTGGGCTTTCTCTTTCAACTCTTGATGGTTTCCTTTCATGTCCAGAAACTTCTTAGTTTAATGTTATCCCACTTATTAATTCTTGTTTTGATTTCCTGAGCTTTGGGGTCTTACTGAAGAAGTTTCTACCTGTGCCTGTATGTTGGAGTGTTGAACCTATACCCTCCTCTAGTAGCTTCACCATCTCTGGTCTAAATTCCAGGTCTTTGGTCCATCTCGAATTGATTCCTGTGCAGAGTAACAGTTATGGATTTAGTTCCATTTTTCTACAAATGGATAGCCAGCTTTTGCAACACCATTTGTTGAAAAGGCTGTCTTTTCTCCAGCATATATGTTTGGCCTCTTTGTTGAAGGTCAATTGGCTATAAGCATGTGGATTTGTTTCTGTATCTTCTGTTCCATTGGTCTATGCAATACTATGCTGTTTTAATTACTACAGCTCTATAGTATAACTTGAAGTCATGAATTGTGACACCTCCTGTATGGTTCTTATTGCTGAGAATTGCTTTGGCAATTTTGGGTCTTTAGTTTCTCCATATGAAATTTGTGACTGATTTTTCTAGGTTTATGAAGAATTACATTGGTATTTTGATAGGGATTGCATTGATTCTGTAGATCACTTTAGGTAGAATGGCCATTTTGATGAAATTTATTCTGCCTATCCAAGAGCAGGAGAGATCTTTCCATCTTCCAAGGTCTTCTAAAATTTCTTTCTTTAGTGTTTTATAATTTTCATCATAGAGGTCTTTGACTTCTTTGGTTAGGTTTATTCCTAGGTATTTTATTGGTTTTGATGTTATTGTGAATAGAATTGTTTTCTGTATTTCTTTCTCCATGAATTCATGGTTGGCATATAGAAAAGCTACTGATTTTTTTAGGTTGATTTTGTATCCGGCTAGTTTGCTGAATTTGTTAATCAGCTCTAGTAGTCTTTTAGTTTAGTTTTTTGGGTCTTCTAGATATAGGATCACATCATCTGCAAATAAAGATAATTTTAATTCTTCTTTTCCTATTTGAATTCCTTTGACATCCTTCTCTTGTCTTATTTCTCTGGCAAGAGTCTTGAGGACTATATTGAAAAGGAGTGGTGATAGTTGGCATCCTTGTCTTGTTCCTGATTTTAAAGGGAATTCCTGCAATTTTTCCCAATTCAATATGATGTTGGCTTTGTTGTATATTGCCTTAATGATGTTGAGATATGTTCCTTCTATTCTGATTTTTCAGCAATTTTTTTTTTCTTGCGGTACCAGGGATTGAACCCAGGGACATTCTACCTCCAAGCTACACCCCCAGCCCTATTTTTTATTCTTTATTTTGAAACAAGATCTCACTAAGTTGCAGAGGGCTTCGCTAGGTAGCTAAGGCTGGCCACAAACCCGGATTCCCCAGTCTCAGCCTCCCAAATGCTGTGATTACAAGCATGTGCCACCACGCCTGACTTCTGCAATATTTTTTATCATGAATGGGTGTTGGATTTTGTCAAGTGCTTTTTCAGCATCTATTTATATGATCATGTGATTTTTGTTCTTAATTCTATTTATTTGGTGAATAACATGTATTGATTTGTGTATGTTGAACCAGCCTTGCTTTCCTGGGATGAAACCAACTTGATCATGGTGTACAATTTTCGTGATGTGGTTTTGAATGTGCATGGTTAGTATTTTGTTTAAAATTTTTGCACCTATATTCATCAATGATATTGGTCTGTAATTTTTTTAGGTATATTTATTTGGTTTTGGTATTAATATGATACTAGCCTCATAGAAGGAGTTTGGAAGAATTCCATCCCTTTCTATTTCACAGAAAAACTTGTGAAGTATTGGGACCAGTTCTTCTGTAAAGGTTTTGCAGAATTCACCTGGAAACCTATCTGGACCTGGGCTTTTCTTTGATGGCAAAATTTTTATTGCTCTTTCTATTTCTTTGCTTGCTATTATTGTTTTAGGTTTTCTATATCCTCTTGGCTCAACTTATGTAGGTTGTATGAGTTTAGAAATCTGTCAATTTCTTCCATGTTTTCCAGTTAATTGGAATATAAATTTTCAAAATAGTCTCTAAAAACCCTCTGAATTTCCCCACTGTCTGTGGTGATGTCTCCTTTTGCATTTCTAATTTTAATAATATGGGTTGATTCTCTTTTGGTTAGGTTGGCTAGGAGTTTGTCTATCTTATTAATCTTTTTAAAGAACCAGCTTTCTTATTTGCTGATCCTATGTATTTTTAATTCTCTATTTCATTTATTTCTGCTCTAATTTAATTACTTCCTTCCTTCTGCTGGGTTTAGTATTGAACTGTTACTATCTAAGTCCTTGAGGTGTCATTAGGTGGTTTCCTTGGTGACTTTCTGTTTTTCTTTTTTTTTTTTTTTTTTTTTTTTTTTTTTTTTTTTTTTTTTTTTTTTTTTTTTTTTTTTTTTTTTTTTTTTTTTTTTTTTTTTTTTTTTTTTTTTTTTTTTTTTTTTTTTTTTTTTTTTTTTTTTTGTATTTTTTTTTAATTTATTATTTTTTTTTAGCATGGATTTTTATACATTTCTTGGGTACAACAGGGTTAATTACACATTTTTGTTGGGTACAAGCTAGTACAGGTAAAGACATCCATGCACATATTTCTCATTAACCCTTCCCCAATTCCCACCCACCCTCCCCCTATCTCCTGGTCAGTTTAGTGATTGACTTTGATG
>PVLC010045984.1:0-11613 GCA_004027655.1 Graphiurus murinus | reverse complement strand
TCCCCAGTTCTATTTTATTCTTTATTTTGAAACAGGGTCTCACTAAGTTGTAGAGGGCCTCTGTTGCAGAAGCTGGCCATGAATCTGTGATCCTTCTGTCTCAGCCTCCCAAGTACTGAGATTATAAAGATTACAAGTGTGTGCCACCAAGCCAGGCTCCTTTTCCTTCCTTCCTTCCTTCCTTCCTTCCTTCCTTCCTTCCTTCCTTCCTTCCTTCCTTCCTTCCTTCCTTCCCTCCCTCCCTCTTTCTTTCTTTCTTTCTTTCTTTCTTTCTTTCTTTCTTTCTTTCTTTCTTTCTTTCTTTCTTTCTTTCTTTGTATGTTACTGGAAATTGAACCCAGGGGGATTCTACCTATGAGCTATACCTCCAGCCCTATTTTATTTTTTATTTTGAAGCAAGGTTTCACTAATGTGAAACTGCAATTATGTAATCTTATGTGTGCTTGTATTTTCATAAAGATAGCATTTCCTGGAAATTGTGAGTGCCAACCCCTCTCCTAGCGTTTCCTTCAGCCAATGGTGTAAGATTGTGAGGCTATGTTCCCACCAATAGTATCACAGCACAGAAGCCCCCACTGAAAATAAAATGTCCAGCAAGTTTTCACCATGTTGCTTTTGCACACTTGACTTTACTGGTGGCAGGATCCCTTTTTGTAAAAAGTAAAATTCACCTTGCGGAGATGATTTCAAATATATGTCTTTTTTTTTTTTTACGATGCCATAAAAATTTAACTCTGACAACTAAGTTGCAGAGGGCCTCATGTGAGAATATAATCAGATCTTTTCTATCAAAGGAATAGCTTGACTTAAGCTCCCTTTTGTAAAGATGCCATTTTGTAACCTCATGTGTGCTTACATTCTTTTCTGTCAGTTTCCATCTCCTAAGAATCGCAAGTACCAATTCTCCCCACCTCCAACATCTCCTTCAGCCAATGATGTTTGGATTATGCAGCTACACTACCACCAAATGAAGTACAGCACAGGAGCACAGGAGCCTCACACTGAAAAGAAAATACCCAGCAGTTTTCTACCACATTGTTTTTGCCTAACTAACTTTACTAGTGGCAGGATCCCTTTTTGCAAAAAGTACACTTGTCTTGCCAAGTCATTTTCAAATATGTGTCTTCTTATGATGCCATAGAAATTTATTTCTAACACTCATGAGGTTACTGAGGCTGGCCTTGAACCTGAGACCCTCCTAAGTACAAAATAAAATAGGACTGGTAGTGTAGCTCAGAGGTAGAATGCCTTTTGGTTTAATCCCTAGTACCACATATGCACACATAAAAATTTCCTACTTAACAAGGGCAGGGAGTTGATGGTGTTGCAGTGAATCCAGGAATTCTAGAGGGAAAATAGCTATCTTAAAAGAAAATAAGCAGCCGGATGTGGTGGTGCATACTTGTAATCCCAGTACTTGGGAGGCTGAGACCAGAGGATCTCGGTTCCCGGCCATCCTCAGTTATCTAGTGAGGCACTCTGCAACTTAGTGAGACCCTGTTTTAAAATAAAGAGAAAAAAACAGGACTGGGGGTATAGCTTGGAGGTAGAATGCCCCTGGGTTCCATCCCCTGTAAAACACACACACACACACACACACACACACACACACACACACACACACCTTCTAAAGACAAATTCTAGCTATTTTGTCTTCTTTTTTATTTTTTTGATACTGAGGATGAAACTAAGGGCATTCTACCTTGGTGCTATACCCCAGCCCTATATTTACTTTTTATTTTGAAACAGGGTGTCACTAATTTACTGAGGGTCTTGCGAGGTTGCTGAAGCTAGCTTCAAAACTGTAATCCTCCTGCGTCAGTCTCTCAAGTACTGGGGTTACAGGCGTGTGTACAGGTATGTGCCACCATCCCCAGTAGGTTCCAGCTACTTCTGTTTTGTTAAAGACAGTGTTTCCAAGGCCAGCCGTAGGCCAAATTTTATAAGAATGAAGCTTGTTTTCTGCACTTCTCAGAGCCCCTTGATTTTTCTCTCTTAAAATTTTATAGAAGCCAGGCATGGTGGTGCACGCTTGTAATCCCATCATTTGGGAGGTTGAGACTGGAGGATCTGGGTTTGTGGCCAGCCTCAGCGACCTAGTGAGGTCCTCTGCAACTTAGGGAGACCCTGTTTCAAAAATAAAGAATAAAAAATAGGGCTGGGGGTATAGCTCCGAGGTAGAATGCCCCTGAGTTCAATCCCCAGTACCGCAAAAAAAAAAAAGAAGAAAAAAAAAAAACTTATAGAGCTTATAGAGCTTTCTTTCAAGTTCTCCTTCTCCCAGATCTGCTCTCCTGACTGACTCAAGCAGACTCTCCATTGAAGGGCTATGCAAGACCTTCCTTCTCCCTCATTTATCTTTGTATCTTCAGCACCTAAAACATGCTAGCTGTAAATGGATTTTTTTGTTTTTTCATACTGGGATAGGACCCAATGCATTCTATCTCTGACCTACACCCCAGCTCTTTTTTTTTTTTTTGAAACAGGGTCATGCTAAGTTACCACACTCTACTCTCTAAACTGTGATCTTCCTCTCTCAGTCTCCCAAGTACTTGGATTGTGTACCATGACTGGCTAAAAAGGTGATTCTCAAGTGGATGCTAATATACCAAGATACTAATGGAAAATACTAGCTTAAAGCATTTCCTTATTGATAATTAATAATTTGCAGGGAGATGCTTTGGGGGCAAGACAGGCCTTCCGTCCTCAGTCTGTTTTTTGTTGCAATAACAGAATACTGTAGACTGGGTAATTTATTAAGAAAAAGAACTGTGTTTGGTTCATAGTCCAATAGCATTTTACTGGCATCTGGTGAGGCTCTTGTGTTGCATCACCCCACGGCAGAAGGTGGAAGGGCAAGAGAGGGCAAGGCTTCTCTTACTTTTGTGGTGGCCTGCATCCCCCCTTGAATGTGTATTTTCTACTTTCCTAAATAAATTTGTCTACATCTCAGGTTGGCGCAAGCTGAAATTCTTTTGATTAGCCAAAGACCCCATAGATTCTGAAATGAGGAATCAACATATCCTCTGTGACATTTCTTGGCAACCCAAGACTTGGAATTTCAGAGGCATCAACTTTGATGTCCACTGTAACTGCGACACCATTGAAAAGTAGATGAATGACTTTGTTGACCAACAAACCAAAATAACCAGGCTTGTGAATATATATATTTGGTGGCACTGAGGATTGAACCTAGGGGCATTCTACCTCTGAGCTACAACCCCAGCCCAATTTTATTTTATTATTTGAAAACAGGGCCTCACAAAGTTGCAGAGGACCTTGCTAAGTTGCCGAGACTGGCTTCAAACCTGCGATCATCCTGTGTCAGCCTACCAAGTACTGAGATTACAAGCATGCGCCACCATGCCGGGCCAGACTTGTGAATATTGATTCAGCAACCCTGATGGCAGGCTTGGCACAATGAGCACAGCAAAAACTTCAGACACAAAGGAGGAAAAGCCACTTACTGATCTTCATGTTCCTGGGGCAGTGTCCTTAGCTTGTGACCTGACTGTAAAAAAATAATCTCAACAACTGAGGCCAGTTTCTCTCTGTCTCCTTTAGGTCAGTTACAATGAGACTTTTGATCCCTGCCTAGGCAGAGCCAACGCTCTCTCGACAGCCAGAAGCAGCTCTAGAAGATGGAACTTCATCCTTCATTAACTCTTAAGATTAAGGGATTGAAGTCTCAGGTGGGGAAATGATGTAGGATAGAAGAAATAAATAGGTAGAAAGAAGACATAAAGGAGAACAAGGAAAATACAGCTTTAATATGGAAGCCTGTGACAAGTCTTGTTGGATCCAAAAGTTTCTGAGGAATTTACAAGACTTTACTCACTATGCTGAGCCTCAGGTGTCTGTTGATCAGACAACAGAGATCACAGGAAAGAGGAATCTCCTCGGCACCGTTGGTTGTCCTTGAACAGTTTAAACAAAATGGGTATCTACTGACAAGATAGTGAAAGCCTCACCAGGACCTGGAAGATGACTCCCTAAATAATTTTGCGATTACTGGACTGATGTCATCTTCACAAACCTCCTCCTGCCCACCCTTCAAGAAAGCCCCCTAAAAAAAAAAAGAGTTCTGTACTTTCAACATCTCTCTCTTACTTTTTTTTTTTTTTTTTTGCGGTACTGGGGATTGAACTCAGGGGCATTCTACCTCTGAGCTACACCACCAGTCCTATTTTTTATTCTTTATTTTGAAACCGGGTCTCACTAAGTTGTGGAGTGCATCACTAAGTAGCTGAGGGTGGCCTCGAACCCGGATCCTCCGGTTTCAGCCTCCCAAATGCTGGGATTACATGCGTGCACCACCACGCCCGGCTTCTCTCTTACTTTTGAGGTGGCCCACATTCTGCTTTGAATGTGTATTTCTTGTTTTCCTAAATAAACCTCTGTATATCTCTCTTACTGGCACATGCTGAAATTTTTTTCCATCACATAAGCCAAGGACCTGCTGATCCTGAGTTGTGTTCCCCTCTCTCCCCAATAGGAACTGCTCCCGACCCTTTATTGGAATAGACCCCTCTTCTGTGATAGCAACACTGAAGGGGAGGGGGTTAAGTTTCCAACATGTGACCTTTGGAGGACATGTTGAAACTGCAGCACCTTCTATTCCTGATGTTTTCTTTCAGGAGAATTATAAATTGCATTTATGTGTAAGACCATTTCTGATTCTTCTGGGGCTAGAGATGACTCACTCTTTCTTTTCTTCTCTTTTCTTCTTCTTCTTCTTCTTCTTCTTCTTCTTCTTCTTCTTCTTCTTCTTCTCCTTCTCCTTCTCCTTCTCCTTCTCCTTCTCCTTCTCCTTCTTCTTTCTCTCTCTCTCTCTCTCTCTCTCTGTCTCTCTCTCTCTCTCTCTCTGTCTCTCTCTCTCTCTCTCTCTCTCTCTCTCTCTCTCTCTTTCTTTTGAGTGTTACTGGGAATTCACTGAGAATTTAACCCAGGGGTACTCTACCACTGAGCTGTATCCTGCTCCTCCCTTTTTTAAATTCTGAGACAGGGTCTCACTAAATTGCCTAGGCTGGCCTTGAATTTGTGATCCTCTAGCCTCAGACTACCAAGTCCCTGGGATTACAGGTGTGTGTCAATGCTCCTGGATGGAGATGGTCATTGCCTGAATGTGGATGTAGGGGAGAAAACAATTTTCTCTGCTCTCTTAGTTCCTTTACTTGAGATATGCAAATTAAATTGACAAAATACTTATTAACAGGAGAAAGGAATACAGATTTTTATGTTATGAGCAAGGAGCACCATAGGAAAGAATTCAAAATCCAAATAAGTGATTAGATCTGGAGCTTATATAACATTTTAACAAAGGGTGATAAATTGCAGAAAAGTAACTAGACAAAGGAAAATGGGGTTAGGGTTGTAGGCAAACTGTGGGGAAGTAACTAAGAAAAGTATGGTAGCGCTGGGCATGGCGGCACATGCTTGTAATCCCAGCATTTGGGAGGCTGAGACCAGAGGATTCAGGTTCGCAGCCAGCCTCAGCTACCTAGTGAGGCCCTCCGCAACTTAGTGAGACCCTGTTTCAAAATAAAGAATAAAAAATAGGGCTGGGGGTATAGCTCGGAGGTAGAATGCCCCTGAGTTCAAACCCTAGTACCGCAAAAAACCAAAACCAAAACCAAAAAAAAGTATGGTAGATGGGGTTATTTAGTAAGACTTATTATGCAGACTCAAGTTGTCTCTGGTGATAAGAATTGTATCTGGAGTCATTCTCTTCTTGGTATGTCAGAGTGGGACATTTTACAAATGGCAAATTATGTCCCACTTTTAGGCAGACAAGAAACTGGCAGAGAGCTCCTGTTTCTGTTGTTTCTAAGTTGTGTTAAGCTCAAAATAGTTTTTATGCCACAGAGATATATTTGGTGATGGCACATTCTGATCCTTTTCATTGGTATAAAAAAGGGGGGATATTAGCCAGGCATGGTAGCGCATGCCTGTAATCCTAGTACTTGGAAGGCTGAGACAGGAGGACCACAGGTTTAAAGCCAGCCTCAGCAGTTTAGCTAGATCCTCAGCAACTTAGTGAGACCCTGTTTCAAAATAAAAATATAAAATAAAATAGAGTTGTAGGTATAGCTCAAAGGTAGAATGCCTCTTGGGTTCAACTTCCAGTACTGAGAAGAAAAAAAAGGGGGGGAGATATTAAAGTCTACCCCCAGCCAGGTGAGGTGGCACACTCTTATAATTGCAGTACTTGGAAGGCTGAGACCAGAGTATCCTGGTTCTTGGCCAGCCTCAGCTACTTAGTGAAGCCCTCCACAACTTAGTGAGACCCGGTTTCAAAAATAAAAAATAAAAAAATGGGGCCGGGGGTGTAGCTCGGAGGTAGAATGCTCCTGGGTTCAATTCCCAGTACCGCAAAAAAAAAAAAAAAAAAAAAAAAAAAGCCCGCCCCCCACCCTGTGAGCGTTTTGTTTGGTTTGGTTTGGTTTGGCACTGGGAATTGAACCCAGAGGCATTCTACCTCTGAGCTACACACCCTAGCCCTTTTTATTTTTGAAACAGGGTCTGGCTAGGTTGTTGAGAGTCTCACTGAGTTGCTGAGGCTGGCCTCCAACCCATGATCCTCCTGTCTCAGCCTCCCAAGTACAGAAATTACAGGCATGTACCACCACTCAATTATATATTTTATTTATTTATTTATTTATTTATTCTTTTTTTTTTTTTTTCTTGCGGTACTGGGGATTGAACTCAGGGACATTCTACCTCCAAGCTATACCCCCAACCCTATTTTTTATTTTGAAACAGGGTCTCACTAAGTTGCGGAGTGCCTCACTAGGTAGCTGAGGCTGGCTGCGAACCTGAATCCTCTGGTCTCAGCCTCCCAAATGCTGGGATTACAAGCGTGAGCCACCATGCCCAGCTCACCATTCAGTTTTAATTGAGCCATAACATTATTGTAATTTTTCTATGTGTGTGGTACTGGGGATTGAACCCAGGGGTGTTCAGCTTCCCCTGCAGCCCTTTTTTTTTTGAAACAGGGTTTCATTAGGTTGCTGAGAGTCTTGCTAAGTAACTAAGGTTGATCTTGAACCTGTGATCTTTCTGTTTCAGGCTCCCCAGTACTAGGATTACAGGCACGTGCCACCACACCCAGCTTCCACCATATACTTTTAATTGAGCCATAATATTATTGTAAATTTGTTAGGTTTATTTATGCTTAACCAGAATTTGACCCACTATATTCCCAATAAAAAGGAACTTAAATAGATATCTTGAAAATACGCTTACATGTACTTATCTAGAATTTGACCCATAATACTCTCAGTGTTGTTGTACCTCACAGAATGTCCTAGATATACTGTGATCTTGTTTCTAATAGCTAAATAAGCTAATCCCCACCAAGCCACTCGAGTACTCCACTGTGATGTAGTACAAGGAAGAATTAGGATGTTCTCAGTAGGCAACTGCAATAAGCTACCTGCTGAGTCACTAAGCTGATCTATTTTTGATCCAATGAGCAAAACTTCTATTTGGTGTGACCTTATCTGAATGATATCTTCTGTAGAGTTTATAAAAACTACACCACTCAAAAAAAATTTGAGAAAGTGTTTGTTTTTATTACTGTGAAAAAATAATTGTGCTGCTTTTTCAGTTAGACATAAATCTTTTTAACTGGAGATCAAGTAAGTATTATCTTAATAAAGACAGGTAGCCAAGTTGTAAAACTAAAGCAAAACTTTAAAAAAAATCGTAGTAAAACAAAATTTCTATTTTTCTTGAATATTTATCTTCATAGAAATAATACTGTATTTTATTCATGGTGAAAATTGTGTTCTTTACATATAGTTCTTTTTCAGTATGATGTCAAGTTAGATGAACAAATGGTTTTGTTTTTGCCAGAAAATGTTTCATTAAAATTGTAAAACTCGGGCCGGGCATGGTGGCGCATGCTTGTAATCCCAGCATTTGGGAGGCGGAGACCGGAGGATCTGGGTTCGTGGCCAGCCTCAGCTGCTTAGTGAGGCCTGTTTCAAAATAAAGAATAAAAAATAGGGCTGGGGGTATAGCTCGGAGGTAGAATGCCCCTGAATTCAGTCCCCAGTACTGCAAAAAAAAGAAAAGAAAATTAACATAGTTATGCCATCTTCTAAGTATTCACATTTTTTGTCAGTGGTTCACCAAATAAGGTCACAAAGATTTAAGGCAACAGTCTAAACATGAGAAAGCCATATACATGAAATATAAGTAAATTATTAAATTTGAAGGGAAATACTATTAGTGGGACATGGTGGCACCTGACTGTAATCCTAGGATCACAGTGTGGAGGCCTGCCCTAGGAATTTAGAGAGTCCCTATTTCAAAATAAAAAACAAAAAAGGATGTGGGTATAGCTCTGAGGTAAAATGCCCCTGGGTTCAATCCCCAGCACCCAAGTAAACAAAAAACAAAGGAAAATGTTATTCATGGAATTATTCATATATTTCTAGATTTACTTATATTCTTTTACTGTTTTTAAACCAAATGATTTAAATTATTGAAGGAAAACTGACTACTTTAATTGAATTTAACAACTATGCTGTGTGTGTGTGTGTGTGTGTGTGTGTGTGTGTGTGTGTGTGTGTGTGTTACCAGGGATTGAACCCAGGGATATTCTACTTGTGAGGTAGACTCTCAGCCCTATTTTTTTTTTTTACTTAACTTATTTTTATTTTTTGATACTAGGGATTAAACCCAGGTGCATTCTACCTTTGAGCTATACTCCCAGCTCTTTTTATTATTTTTATTTTGAAACAGGGTCTTGCCAAGTTTTTTTTTTTTTTTTTTTTTTTTTTTTTTTTTTTTTTTTTTTTTTTTTTTTTTTTTTTTTTTTTGCGGTACTGGGGATTGAACTCAGGGGCATCCTACCTCCAAGCTATATCCCCAGCCCTATTTTTTATTCTTTAGTTTGAAACAGGGTCTCACTAAGTTGTGGAGTGCCTCACTAGGTAGCCGAGGCTGGCCACGAACCCGGACCCTCCGGTCTCAGCCTCCCAAATGCTGGGATTACAAGTGTGCAGCACCATGCCCGGCTCTTGCTAAGTTTTTGAGGGCTTCACTAAGTTGCTGAGGCTGGCCTTGAATCTGGAATCCTCCTATTTTGGCTTGGTAAGTGCTGGGATTACAGTGTGTGTGTGCCAACATGCCTGGCTCCCATTTTATTTTTTATTTTGGAACAGGGTTTCACTGAATTGCTGAGGGCATCACTAAGCTGCTGAAGCTGGCCTCAAACCTGTTATTCTCCTGCTTCAGCCTTCCAAGTATTGGGACTAGAGGCATGTGCCAACATATCTGCCTAATTGTACTTATTATACACAAAAAAAGTCTGAAGCATAAAGAAATAAAAATTAGTATGGTTTTTGTTCTCAAAGAGTTACAATCTTTTCAAGGAGATAAAATTACTACAGATCAAAACTTAAAGGTGAAATATAGAAGAATAGAGGGAAAAGATAAGATAGGAGGATCACAGGTTTGAGGCCAGCTTCAGCAACTTAGCAAGACTCTCAGCAACCTAGCCAGACCCCCAATAAAACAAACAAACAAATAAATAAATAAAATAAACAACAAACCATAGTTAAATGGAATATAAATAAATAACAAAATATATCATTCACAGAAAGAATTATTAGGCTAGAAGAAGTGGAGAAGATTACGTGGAGAATGTGCAACTTGAGATGGGTCTTGAGATTTGCCTGATTCATGTGATATCTACCATAGCATCTCTGATCTAGGGTCAAGACTGTTTTGTCAACTCCAAAGAACACTTGCCACTCATAACAAATACTGTGAGAATGGCATCACCTCCATGGGAACGGTGTCGCCTGGAGTTTTGCAAGGGACTGGCCTGCCAATCATCCTCTGGCATACCAAGGCTTGGAGGTTCAAGGTCTGATCCGTCTAAAGGCAGTTTATGAAAAGTATAATACATGTAAAGCAGCAATAAACCTGTCATTGCCATGACTATTCTGGCTGTATATTCTATTCCCTGATTCTCCAGTTTTAAATAGTACCCAAGTTTTTATGTATTGGCTACAGGTTTAAGTTCTCTTTCATAGATATTTATATCACACTGCTTGGGTAAAATAAGTCTCCTCATTCATAAAATGAGGATGGTAATAATATCTTGTCCTACTTAGCTAAAAATAGTTTCCTATCTGCAAAATGGGGCTAATAATACCTGCCTATTGATTTCGCAGGGCTCTTTTGAGCATCCGATGTGATACTATGTAAAAGCAAGTTGACACTCCAAGTATGACGCAGATCAGAGATATTACCATAGTTCTGTCTAGCACTGACTAGCATCGGAACCAAAGCATCTATGAGAAAAGCACCACACTGACCTCTGCAATATGTTTGACCATGAATGGGTATGATACTTCCTAGCCTTGTAGACCTATCACATTTGTGTTGTATTTTGTCTACTATTTTTATAAATAGCTATTTTAAAAGGAGTTGGCAAAAGCCTCTGCAACTGGTGTGACTGCATTTGTAAGCCTGCCCATAAATGGTGTAGGGTTTAAAGCAAGAAGGTGAATTCTATTTCTCCTCTCTGATTCTGTTCCATTTTTCTGTAGTTTCCCATTTCTTTCCACAAAGGGTGACATTGTTCAGGACAGAACTGTAGATAAAGTACTTTTCTCTTAGAAACTTTGTTTCACCTCTTAGGCTGACTCCAGTTTGAATACATTTGCTATGATTGTTGGAATTTTCTCTTCAGAAGTAAAAGGGACATTGTCTTTCTATTCTGGAGCATGAAATGCACTCTACTGAAGGAACCAGAAGCCTGGATGCTTGTCCCAGCTCTGTGTGACTTTAAGTCAGTTCTCTCATCTCTCTGGGGCTTTAGTCTCCCCATCCAAAAATGATTTCTTAAAAAAAAAATACAGCAGGGTGTGCAGTGGCACCTGCCTGTTTCCAGTCTTTGGTAGGCTAAGACAAGAGGATTGCAGGTTTGAGGCCAGCCTGAGCCAGACTCTTAGCAGCTTAGGGAGATCTATGATGCAAGGAGTAGCATCTCCTCTGCATCCCGAGCACACAACACAGAGCCCGGGCCATAGTAGTTTCTCAGCAAATACTTGCTGCATGAATTGGTTTGGATTATAGCACTGATCCTCAGCACATGCCAGGTGTACTCAGGATCTGGAGTTCACCATTTTTTTAGGATAAGGATTTTAATTGGTTTTCAAACTAAAACAGTCCCTCTACAACATCATCAAAGAGGAAACTTGACTCGAGCACTGCATGCTAGACAACAGAAGTAAAAAGCAAATCACACAATCCAGCCATAGAATTCATAGACTCAAACAGTGTTGGCTTGAAATTGGCAGACTATGAGTTAGTTGCTCAAAAAGACTGCATCAGGCTGCCTACGTTACAACTCTGGCTCTACTGAGTACCATCTGTGTCATCTGAGAAGAATCTTTAACTCATTTGTGCCTCAATCTCCTCAGAAATTGATGCTAATAGTACTAATAGTAATAGTATCCATTTCGTAGACTTATTTTGAGGCTATAATGAGTAACCACATATAACCCTAATATATAATATATATATATATATATATATATATATATATATATATATATATATATATATATATATATATATATATATATATAT
>PVLC010045983.1:0-11717 GCA_004027655.1 Graphiurus murinus | reverse complement strand
AAAAAAAAAAAAAAAAAAAAAAAAAGGAAGCATTGAAACTAAGAGGGTTGAGAACCACGGTGTAATCTCAAAAAAAAAATTATATATATATATTTTTTTTCTTGGAGATATATGTATATATCTCCAAGAAACCTAGAAATGCTGGGATGTATCGAGTGTCACTGTGCGCCCCAAGTCTGCGCTCCATGAGGTGCTGTTATTATTCCCACCTTACCCCTAAGGAAACCTGGTTCCAGAAGCTAAGAGAGAAGCTCCGACTACAGAAGATTCGACAGGCAGCATCCTCGGTGACAGCTGGCCCTACCATGTACCTAACATGTGTGGACTAGATGCCCACCCTGAACGCCTGGGATCTGTTACATCTAAGTTTCTGGCTTCTCTTGAATAAGCAGAGGCTCTGGCCACAGAGGACTCACAGTCCTACAAGGCAACTGGGGCAGATGGTTTGCAAAACACAGCTGTAATAATCCCCTCCCTGTCCCCACAACCTTTGAATAAGACTTGAAGCTCTTCCCACTGAGAAGTGGACGACCTTCCCTACCCCTCCAGTCTGGGCTGGCCTTAGGACTTGATCTGAGCGACAAAACAAGATCTCCAAAGGCCTTGCCTTCACCCCTGCCCTGAGCGTGCTGTGGCCACCACCTGAACAAGTCAGCCTGCAGGAAGAGAGACCACGTGACCAGAGCCAGTCACTCACATGTCCCAGAAGCATGAATAAGCTCAGTCAAGATCTGCAAAGCTGTCATGCAGGTGACTGCAGATTTGTGGGGTGCTCAGCCAGGACCTGAGGAATCATTTGCTGAGCCCAGCTAAGCTGCTAAAATGCAGTATCAGCTAAACAAATGTTTTAAGCCACTGTGTTTTGGGGTAGTTCACAGCAAAAGCTACCTGACAGCAATAGTCCCCCGTGAGGCTGTGCTGCAGCCACAGACTGCACAGGTTCACAGTCTAGACTGCTCCTTTATTCCCACATCTAGAACCTGGTTTCTGTGTGTGTGTGTGTGTGTGTGTGTGTGTGTGTGTGTGTGTGTGTGTGTTACTGTGGGTTAAACCCAGAAGTATTCTACCTCTGAGCTACATAGTCTCACTAGGTTGATGATAGTCTCACTACTTGTGGAGGCTGTCCTTAAACCATCAATCCTCCTGTCTCAGCCTCCCAAGTACTGGGATTATAGGCATGTACCACCATGCCCAGCTTCCCTGGTTTCTGAAATCTGTCTTGTTCCTATGAAAATTTATTTAGCAATCCTTGCAAAAACTTATATTTGTAAGACCCACGAGGGGAAAATAAATATAGCTTTTTTGGAGGCAGAGAGGAGCTAAGACATGGGGACTAAAAAGGAAGCTTTTGTGGAAAGAGAAAGATTGAGGAGTGAGAGAAAGATAAGGGAGAGGAGGAGGGAAGGCGGCAGGAAGCTCCGCCTGGGACAATCTCATCTGCAAAGACCTGCATTTACACTCTTTCTCTTGGTGTAAAAGGGATGTCTGAGTAAGATAAATTCATAATAATGATAACCTCTATCCATCCTCTACTAATCTGATTCATCTCTATCCATCCTCTACTAATCACCTTCATCTACCTCCAGTTGGTGAGCTTGTGCTGGAGAGGATATAACCCTTTTCAATATAGAAAAGAAGCAGAAAAATTTGCAACAAATACATTAAGAAAAAAAAAAAGACCTATTTTCCATAGGATAAATACAAATACTGAGACACCATTTTTCACCCATCCTACTGCAAATACCCTAAAATTTAATATGCCCTGCTGGAGAGACTGTGGGGAAACAGGCACACTCATCTGTTGCTGATGGGAATGTAAATTGACATGGCCTTTATAGAGGAAATTTGACAGTTTATCAAAATTATCAATACTTCCCTTTGACCTAGTAATTCCACTTCTGGAGATGTACCTTATAAGTACATTCATACCAAGTAAAATTACCTAGTTTTGTGAACAAACATCATAATGCTGTCTATAATTCAAAAGAATAAAAACAAATTAAGACCAATTAAACGATGTGGCACAGCCACCTGGCAGAAGAGCATGTGAGACGGTCAAAGGATCATGAATGCTATGTGTTTGTTCGTTTGTTTGTTTTGTGGTGCTGGGAATTGAACCAGAGGCATTTGACCTCCATGCTACACTCCCTAGACTGATTTTATTTCTTATTTGGAAACAGGGTCTCACTAGATTGCTGAGAGCCTCGATAAATTGCTGAGGCTGGCTTTGAGCCTGCAATCATCCTGTCTCAGCCTCCCAAATACTAGGATTATAAGTGTGTGCCACTGAGCTGGGCATGGTGGCACACGCTTGTAATCCCAGCATTTGGGAAGCTGAGACCGGAGGATCTGGGTTTGCGGCCAGTCTCAGCTACCTAGTGAGGCACTCCGCAATTTAGTGAGTGAGACCCTGTTTCAAAATAAAGAATAAAAAAAATAGGGCTGGGGGTATAGCTCGAAGGTAGAATGCTCCTGAGTTCAACCCCCAGTACCGAAAAAAAAAAAAAAAGTATGTGCCACCATGCCCAGCGAATGTTATGTGTTGAAAGGCAAAGATTTCCAAGGAAAATATAAACATAAATGAGATAGACTTTTTAAAAAAGACACAAACTTTCATTTACAAGTCAGAAAAAAAAGTCAGGCATGATGGTGCATGCCTGTAATCCTGGTACTTGGGAGGCTGAGAAAGGAGGATCGTAGGTTTGAGGGAAGCTTCAGCAAGTAGTGAGACTCTCATTAACCTAGAGAGATCTTGTTTCAATATAAAAATAAAATAGGGCTGGGGGTGTAGTTAGGAGGTAGAATGCCTCTATATCCTCAGTAACACACATACACACAGGAAAATAAAAGCATATATTTGTAGCCGGATAAAAGCATATATTTGTAGCCGGGCGTGGTGGCACATGCTTGTAATCCCAGCATTTGGGAAGCTGAGAATGGAGGATCTAGGTTCTAGGCCAGCCTCAGCTTCTTAGTGAGGCCCTCCGCAACTTAGTTTCAAAATAAAGAATAAAAAATAGGGCTGGGGCTGTAGCTCGGAGGTAGAATGCCTCTGGGTTCAATCCCCAGTACCACAAAAAAAAAGTATATATTTGTAATTACTTGTAAATGCAAAAGATAGGTGAGAAATGTAAAAGTGGTTATCTTAACTTTGGGGGTGGTCATTTGGGGAATAAAAATTCCAGGTTGGGGAAATTCTTTTATTGTATATAGTTTTTTAAAATTATGTAACTATCACTCATTCAATTTTTTAAATAAAAAGTGTTCCCTACATTCCTTGATCTGGAGCTTCCACCCATGGGTGCCAGCTCTGGGATTTGAGGCTACCAGGGACAATTCTGACCCTTTTCTGCATGGTAGGACTTCAGCTGTCTGCAGAGGGCCCTAGATGATGCACACCTGCTTCCCGTCACCACTGCTGATGACCCTGGTTCCACCATGTCACTGCCCTCCCCTGCAGCAGCTGAGTGCTGTTCACTGAGTATTTCTGCTTTTCTGTCTCTGGACATTTGGTAGGATGCGGCACCCTGTCTCCTGGCAGGTGGATAAAGCAGTGATTAGTCCTGGCCAATGAGCTGTGGAAGTGAAGGCTATCAGCCAGCACTGACTACCAGAGCCTGACCTCCAGAGCTCTTTTTTCCTTTGTCACAGTTACTGCCAATGCTCCAGACAGTGGGTGCTTTAGCAGGGCTACCACAGGGAGGGTGACAAAGGGAAAAGCCCCCAATATAGCATAAGAAAGATATAAACCTTTGTCGCTCAAAAGCACTGAACTTTGGGAGCTGCTTGTCTCAGCTAATCCTGACTAACACAAGCACTGATTCTGACATACGCCTGCAGCTGTGTGAGTAATCCCCAGGAGGGCTGAGCTTGGCACTGGCCCTGGGGCTAGGGTCAGTGGGACAGGAACAAGGGTGCAGTGGTCATGCTACTCACACCACCTCCTCAATGATGCCCTGGATCTCCCGCTGCAGCTCTGGCTCCTTCCGGTACGCCTCCACCAGCTGCAGGGCCTGGTCATAGCTGGCACAGTAGACCTGATAGACTTGCTGGAACTCCTCTTGGAACTCCAGGAACAAGTTACCTGATGGTGAACAAGCAACACGGAGTTATCAAGGGCACGCCTGCTGTCCTCTTGCTTTGAGCAGGGAGGCGGTAGGGGAGCCATGAAAGTCGGCTGTGAGACCGCAGGCTTTACCAGCAAGTCATCACGGGCAAGTGACCTCATCTTCCTGAGTTTCTCGTTTTTCACCTCAGTTTCACAAAGTTGCTGAAGGACTGAGTGACACAGTGGTGCAGGGCATAGGCTGGAGACCTATCAGTATCCCTATCCTAACTCTTGGAACCAGAACTGTTTCAGATTTGAGATTTTTTCATATGTTGGAATATTTCCTTATACATAATGATTTATCTTGGAACTGGGACACAAGACTAAACAGGAAACTCATTGAAATATCATATAAGCTGTGCGTGGTGGTGCACACTTGTAATCCCAGTACTTGGGAGGCTGAGACCAGAGGATCCGGGTTTGCAGACAGCCTCAGCTGCTTAGTGAGGCCCTCTGCAAATTAGTGAGACCGTGTTTGAAAATAAAGAATAAAAAATAGGACTGGGGGTGTAGCTCGGAGGTAGAATGCCCCTGGATTCAATCCTCAGTACCACAAAAAAGATAAAAATTTAAAAAAATTTAAAAAGCCGGGCATGGTGGTGCACACTTGTAATCCCAGTACTTGGGAGGCTGAGATAAGAGAATTGGGGTTTGTGGCCAGCCTCAGCTACTTAGGCCCTCCACAACTTAGTGAGACCCTGTTTCAAAATAAAGAATAAAAAATAGGGCTGGGGGTGTAGCTTGGAGGTAGAATGTCCCTGAGTTCAATCCCCAGTACCACAAAAAGAAAAAAGAAATATCATATAAGCCTTGTACCCTCAGCCTGAAGGTAATTTCACACCATATTTTTGGTGCACTTGTGTTTTGAATGTGACCTATCATAAGAGGTCAAGTGTGGAATTTTCCACTTGCAGCATCATGTCAATGCTCAAAAAGTTTTGGATTTTTTTACCTGGGCGTGGTGGCATACGCTTGTAATCCCAGCATTTGGGAGGCTGAGACCGGAGGATCCAGGTTCACAGCCAGCCTCAGCTACCTAGTGAGGCATTCCACAACTTAGTGAGACCCTGTTTCAAAATAAAGAATAAAAAATAGGGCTGGGGATATAGCTTGGAGGTAGAATGCCCCTGAGTTCAATCCCCAGTACCACAAAAAAAAAAAAAGAAAAGAAAAGAAAAATACGGCCAGATGTTGGGGTATCCCTTCCCCATCATGCAGTCTGAGGAAGTATTTGGCCCTTCTGCCCCTCCATTTTCTCATCTATAGAAAAGGCATAAAATTAGTACTCAGCTCCAAGTGGTGTGTGTGTGTGTGTGTGTGTGTGTGTGTGTGTGTGTGCGCGCGCGCGCGCATATGCATGTGTGTGTGATGATACATGTAAAAACACCTGACGTATATTTGCCAACTGCTTATTTATGTGCCAGACACTCTGCTAAGCTCTGTGAATGAAACAAAGTCCCTGTCTCATCGGATTTATACTCTAATGGGGAAGACAAACAAATAATTACAGTGGGCCCTCCATATCTGTGTGAATTCAACCAACCGGGAACCAAAAATATTACAAAAGAAAAATGTGTCTGCACCAAACATCTGCAGGCTTTTCATCTTGTCATGAGTCCCTAAACAATACAACTACCTATTTCCATAGCCTTTCCATTGTATTAGGTACTATAAGTAACCTAGAGATGATTCAAAGTGTGCAGGAGAAGCCAGGCATGGTGGCGCACGCTTGTAATCCCAGCATTTGGGAGGCTGAGACTGGAGAATCCGGGTTCGCGGCCAACCTCAGCTACCTAGTGAGGCACTCCACAACTTAGTGAGACCTCGTTTCAAAATAAAGAATAAAAAATAGGGCTGGGGGTATAGCTCGAAGGTAGAATGCCCCTGAGTTCAATCCCCAGTACTGCAAAAAAAAAGTGTGCAGGAGGATGTTCATAGGTGTTATACAAATACTACACCATTTTACATGAGGAATTTGAATATCCATGGATTTTGGGATCTGAGGTAGTCCTAGGAACCTATTGATCCCCTGCAGATACTGAAGGATGACTGTAGATTACATATGTAAAGTAGTGATGAGTGCCATGAATTAAAATGAAGCCAAGTATATATATAAAGAGTTAGAGAATGGTGGAGGATCTATCTAGGGAAGCCCTAGATATGAGTGTCACCTGGGCATGGTGGTGCATGCTTGTAATTCCAGTACTTGAGAAGCTGAGACAGGAGGATTGCAGGTTCAAGACAAGTATCAGTAAGTAGTAAGACTCTCATCAACCTAGTGAGACCCTGTTTCAAAAAATAAAAATAAATTAGAGCTTGGGGTGTAGCTTGGAAGTTGAATGCCTCTAGGTTCAATCCCCAGTACCACAAAAAAAAGAAATATATGTCTATCAGATACCAGAAATAATGAGCCCGGGGGACTCGGGAAATACGAAACTGAGACTTTGGAAGAGCAAAGGCCGAGGTCCAGAGGCGGGAGAGCAACAGCAGGAAGGCAGGCGAAGCTGGAGCCAGGTGAGCAAGGGCACAACGGAGAGGAAATGAAGGCCACACAGGGCCCCTGTGCAAGAGAGGGACAGCAAGGAGCTCAGATGTGGTACTAAGAGTGCCAGGAGCTACTGGCGGGCTGTGAGCAGGGGCAATGTGATACGATTCCTGCTCAACACATGCACTAAATCTGGAACAACTGGCAGAAGGTTAGCACAGCCTCCTGCAAGAATCAAACCCCAATTCATGAAGTGTTCCACATTTTAAAACCAGAAACTAATGAGATTGGCTGCCAATGGGGGGGGGTACATGGAACAGGTGGGGAGAATGAGGGGATGGGGTGGAACGGTAGGGAGGAGGGAGGGAGCAATGCTTCACTGAAAATACCTTTCTGTACAGTTCTGACTCTTGGGACCATGGCAGTTTTCCTGTAAACCTATAGTGCTCTTAAAATAAAAATAGTCTACTAATTAAAAAAATAAAAAGATCAGCACCATGTTGAGACTAAAACAGGAGTCAAAAGTGGTAACAGGAATAGCTGTTAAAAAGCTATTAAAAGCCGGGCGTGGTGGCGCACGCTTGTAATCCCAGCATTCAGGAGGCTGAGACCGGAGGATCCGGGTTCGCGGCCAGCCTCAGCTACCTAGTGAGGCACTCCGCAACTTAGTGAGACTCGGTTTCAAAATAAAGAATAAAAAAATTAGGGCTGGGGGTGTAGCTCGGAGGTAGAATTCCCCTGAGTCCAATCCCCAGTACTGCAAAAAAAAAAAAAAAAAAAAAAACTATTAGAGAGATGGGTGTGGTGGCGCATGCTTCTCAGCATTTGGGAGGCTAAGATGGGAGGATCCGGGTTCGAGGCCAGCCTCAGCTACCTAGTGAGGCACAACTTAGTGAGACCCTGTTTCAAAATAAAGAATAAAAAATAGGGCTGGGGGTATAGGTTGGAGGTAGAATGCCCCTGAGTTCAATCCCCAGTACCGCAAAAAAAAATTTTGATAAAAGGCTATTAGACAGTCGGGTGTGGTAGTGCAGGCTTGTAATCTCAGTACTTGGGAGGCTGAGACAGGAGGATCACTGGTTCAGCCAGCCTCAACTACTTAGTGAGGCTCTCTGCAACTCAGTGAGAATAAAATAAAGAATAAAAAATAGAGCTGAGGGTGTAGCACAGAGGTAGAATGTCCCTGGGTTCAATTTCCAGTACTGCAAAAAAAAAAAAAAAGCTACTAGAGTCTGAAATTCCAGTACTTGGGAGGCTGAGATAGAAGGATCACAGGACAGTCTCAGCAAGTAGTGAGATTCATCAACCTAAAGAGACCCTGTTTTAGAGAGCCGGGCGTGGTGACGCACGCTTGTAATCCCAGCATTCGGGAGGCTGAGACCGGAGGATCTGGGTTCGAGGCCAGCCTCAGCTACCTAGTGAGGCACTCCACAACTTAGTGAGAGTCAGTTTCAAAATAAAGAATAAAAAATAGGAGCCGGGCGTGGTGACGCACGCTTGTAATCCTAGCATTCGGGAGGCTGAGACCAGAGGATCCGGGTTCGCGGCCAGCCTCAGCTACTTAGTGAGGCACTGCAACTTAGTGAGACCTGGTTTCAAAATAAAGAATAAAAAAAATAGGGCTGGGGGTGTAGCTCGGAGGTAGAATGCCCCTGAGTTCAATCCCCAGTACCGAAAAAAAAAATAAATAAAAAAAAAAGAATAAAAAATAGGGCTGGGGGTATAGCTCAGAGGTAGAATGCCCCTGAGTTCAATCCCCAGTACCCCCCCCCCACAAAAAAAGACTATTAGAACACCCAGGTAAGAGCATTTGGTGGCCTGTCAGGGAAGGGGTGGTGAGAGTGAAGACAAATCCATTACACAATAGGGGGGTGGGAACCACAGACCTCAGGAAATCCAGCTGGCCCTACTGCTTGCCAAAGCCATCAACAGGCCGTCTGACCTGGACCAGAGGACCAGCAGATGGTGCCCGGAGAATCGTGGTCCAGTTCTTAGCAAAGAACCCTGAGGGCAGGTCCAGCCAATCCTCGGAAACAACTCCCAGGAGAAGCTCCCAGAGCCAGGAAGAACCTGACAGGGCAGACGACCCAATGCTGCAGCAAGGGGCTGTCTGTGGGGTAGGAAAAGTTCAGCCAGATGCAGAGGGGACCCCAGAGAAAGGGCATGAGACTGGCTCTTAGGTGGTTCCCACATTCTCCTAGACTTGGAAATGTCCTCAGGAATCTGGACGTGTCAAAGAAACTGTGTCACACCAGTAGGGCAGGGGGTCTCTGCAACCAAAGGGCAGAGGAAAAAGAAGCCCCAGAGAACACAGAGGAAGGAATGCCTAGGACACCAAAGCAAGAGTTCCCCACCCCTCCTGACATGACTCATTAGGGAAGAAAAACATCTATTAAAAGATTGTTTAAAGCTGGGTGAGACCGGAGGATCTGGGTTCGAGGCCAGCCTCAGCTGCTTAGTGAGGCCCTCTGCAACTTAGTGAGACCCTGTTTCAAAATAAAGAATTAAAAAATAGGGCTGGGGCTGTAGCTCAGAGGTAGAATGTCCCTGAGTTCAATCCCCAGTACCGCAAAAAAATAAAAAATAAAAGATTGTTTAAACAGTCACGCCTGCAGTCCAAAAATCTTTTAAGATGCTGTTGCTACCCCAGAGAGTAAGGGCTTTCCTTGCGGGCTGGAAGGGGACTGAGGGATAGCTAGCAGGAGCCAGAATAGTTTGATCTGGCAGAGTTGCACCAAGAAGAAAAACCATTCGGGTCTTTATGCCTCTTTTTGGCTAACCACAAGGGACAAAGGATAGGGAAGCACTGGAGCTTGAATGTGGCCCCCAAAGTTCATGGGTCAGAAACTTAATCTCAGCCAGGCGTGGTGGTGCAACACTTGTAATCCCAGTACTTGTGAGGCTGAGACAGGAAGATCCAGATTCGAGGTCAGCCTCAGCTACTTAGTGAGGTCCTCTGCAATTTAGTGAGACCATGTTTCAAAATAAAGAATAAAAAATAGGGCTGGGGGTGTAGCTCAGAGGTAGAATGCCCTGGAGTTCAATCCCCAGTACTGAAAAAAAAAAAAAAGAAAGAAAAGAGAGAGAGAAACTTAATCTCCACACAACAGTGCTGACAGGTGATTCGCAGTGATTAGATCAGGGAACCAGATCCTATTTCCTATTTGAGGGCCCTGCTGCCTCTGCATGTGCTACGCCAGGGATCCCCACAACAGGCTCCCATTGAGCTGCATGTCCCTGGACTCTGTAGACAGTTCAACAATGACCACATGCTAAGGACATTCCACCCACGGGAAGCTCAGCCCAACCCCCTAGGCCTTTTGCTTACCAATTAAGTGTACTTGCTCCTCTTCCTTGGAGGCCATCTCCTGCAGACCATGAAGAAATCTACTGCTCACCTGGATGATGTCATCGATGTTTGAGAACAGGACATCCAGGTCTCCCTGCGGCAGCTAGAAGGAACAGAGAAGCCATGGGAGGTGGCTGGGAGTCTGGGAGAGGGCCTTTACTTGCAGCTTTGGCAAGTGGTCCTGACCACTCACACCAGTGTCCCAACAACTCTTGGGAAGGCTGACTGCTCCGGTGAAATGTCTGCAAGGACTCGCAATCTTATAAGGCAAGCATTTTCACTTCTCTGTAAGAAGAAAGGACGTTCTCAAGTATTCAGCATGGAAGGAAAGCTAAAATAGGGTTTTATCTCCAGGTCTGCTGCCGACTGTCATTTTTCTCCTCCCAGTTTCCCCATCTGTCATCTGATGGTGGGAAGTTGGACTTCTTGCCACTTCTTGGATACACCTGGCATCTACAACCATTACCCAAAGATACAGTCCAAACTTCAGCCCCTTATGAGCCAGGTCACGCCGCTGTTAAAAAGGTATAGAGCAAATTTGGTGCAGTGGCACACATCTGTAATCCTAGTACTTGGGAAACTGAGATAGGAGGATCACAAGTTTGAGGACAGTCTCAGCAACTTAGTGAGACCCTGTTTCAAAATAAAGAATAAAAAATAGGACTGGGGGTGTATCTTGGAGGGTAGAAAGCCTCTGGGTTCAATCTCTAGTACATAAATAAATAAATAACTAGAAAATAAATAAATAAAAGCCAAGTGTGGTGGTGCACGCTTGTAATCCCAGTACTAGGGATGCTGAGACAGCAGGATCAACGATAGCCTTAGCAAGCAGTGAGACTCTCATCAACTTAACCCTGTTTAAAATAAAAGAATAAAAATAGGGCTGAGGGGTGTAACTCAGAGGTAGAATGCCCCTGGGTTCTATTCCCAGTGCCACAAAAAATAAATTAATTAAATTTAAAAATAAATAAAAATTAAAAATAAAAAGGGCTGGGGGTGTAACTCAGAGTTTAAAGTGCCACTGGGTTCAATATCCAGTACTAAAAAATAAATAAATAAATAAATAATTTTAAAGGGTTGGGGATGTCTCTTGGAGGTAAAATGCTTTTGCATTCTATTTCCAATGCAAAAAAAAAAAAAAAAAAAGATGCAGGAGGACACCTATATATATGTACAGGCATGGAAGCATGCTCTGGATACTCATCAAGTGGGAAAGTTAACTGCAATACAATGTCTAGAGAATGTTTTTGGGAGGCTGAGACAGGAGGATCGCAGGTTCACAGCCAGCCTCAGCTACTTTGTGAGGCCCTCTGCAACTTAGTGAGACCTTGTTTCCAAATAAAGAATGAAAAAAGGGGCTGGGGTATAGCCCAGAGGTAGAATGCCCCTGGGTTCAATCTCCAGTACTGAAAAAACAAAACATATATTTGTTTGTTTAGTGCCTACAGAGGAATACCCTAATTTCTGAAAGGTAAAATAAGTCATTTACTTTCTACATTATATACTTTGTTATTTTCATTCATTCAAGAATCACTGACTGCCAGGTGTGGTGGCACATGCCTATAATCCCATTACTTGGGAGGTCGAGATAGGAGGATCTCAGGTTCAAGGCCAGCCTCAGTCATTTAGAGAGACCTTCAGCAACTGTTTCAAAATAAAATAAAATTAAAAAGGCTGAGGTTGTAGCTGTGAGGTAGACTGCTCCTGGGTTCAATCCCCAGCACCAAAAAAAAATCACTGTCAATACATTCTTTGTGTGTCATGGCTGGGATATA
>PVLC010045982.1:0-11594 GCA_004027655.1 Graphiurus murinus | reverse complement strand
CACGCCCGGCTACTTCAGTATTTTTTTATATTTGTCCAGTTTTAAAATTAAAAACATGGAGCCGGGCGTGGTGGCGCACGCTTGTAATCCCAGCATTCGGGAGGCTGAGACCGGAGGATCCGGGTTCGCGGCCAGCCTCAGCTACCTAGTGAGGCACTCTGCAACTTAGTGAGACTCGGTTTCAAATTAAAAAAGAATAAAAAATAGGGCTGGGGGTATAGCTCGGAGGTAGAATGCCTCTGAGTTCAATCCCCAGTACCGCAAAAAAAAAAAAATAAAATAAAATAAAATAAAATTAAATTAAAAACATGGAGCATATTTAGTCCAGTAAAGATAGCAAATGTGTAATTTTACTCTGTGTAATGCTAAAGGAGAGAAAGCATCGAGAAAAATGCAAGTGGAGGACAGGAAAATCAGGTCATCATAAAGATAGGTTTTTATGGAACAGCAGCCTCAGCTGATGGCTTTTCAGACCAGTGCAGCTGACTGAGGTTATGATGGGGATTCCTGATACCTTACAGAAACAAATGAAATTAATAGCTGGATTCACTTACATCCTGGATTACAGAGATTTTCTTCAGGAATAAAACAGAGGCTATTAAAGATATCATTCTGGGTTATTATAGTTTATACAAGGAAATTTTGTAGGAATTTCTTAAAATTCAGCATCACTTTTTTCCCCTCAGCATTTTATCTACATTTTGGTAATTGATTAGAGAAATACGTGAATTTATTGCTTGGAGCAGGCAGCCTTTTGGTAGGTAGAATTGTAACAGCAGATTTCTAAAAACTTTCATATTAGCATTTTAATTATAGTTCATCAGATTTGTCTTTGAATCCCCATAATCCACATTGCCAAACATTCTGTAAAATTTTCTCAAGTGGTACAATAGCTGACAAGATCGATTTAAATAAACTGAGAACACTTGGATATGTTCCATAAAATCTTAATCATCAGAGTTAATAATATTATTTGAGATTTGTTTTTGAGGTTTAAGGTTTCTCCATAGAAGCATGCAAAATGTCGAATAAGGGTGAGCTCAGTTAAATAGCCATTTAGTAGATCTGAAGAGTGGCGTGTTTTGACCATAATTACAGTTAGCATTATCACCTCTGAAGTATACTTTATTAGTTATAAAGGATACTAATGAATTTAGCATGTACTAATGAAACTGATAGAATACCATAGAAAGTTTGCAAAAGAGGAAAACAATGTAATTCCATTACATAAGGAGCAGCAGGTACAGTCCTGGGTCTATCCAGGATGCTGAACTAGCCTCACTCCTGACGTCCTCCAAAATCCAGTGCAGAGGGAATTTGGAGAGAAAGGAGCAAACTGGGGAGGCTGTGTGACATTCTGGAGTAGTGTTCCGAGCTGGGGTCTGTGTTGTCAGTCAAGGCTGCGGCAGCATTAGCCTGTGCCCTCTTGGCTGTGGGGGGAAACCAGGAATGAGCAGTTAGTTTCTGTCCTTCTCCTTCCCCACGGGAGAAAGAGAACACTGTAACCATCTACATACCAGTATTTAGTAAAACAAGTGACATGGAGAAGTTACAACCAAAATGTAACTTACCCCGAGTGTCTGAAGGAGCTCTAAGAAAGAGTGACAGTTCAGTGACTGCTGAGAAACGAGCAGCCGCCGGCTGGCCACCGTCCTGCACAGTGCCGGTGGCGGCCTCTGAGGAATGACCTTGACTTTCTGCAGGAGTCTGTGGAAGCACTTCCGCGCCGTGAGCCTTTGCCTGTTCTTACTGGTGTTCCCTGCTTACATGGCCTATATGATTTGCCAGTTCTTCCACATGGACTTCTGGCTTCTGATCATCATTTCCAGCAGCATTCTCACCTCTCTTCAGGTAAGTCCGGGAGCCTGGGAGTGAGTCGATGAAATAACTGACTTGCTTTTCTTTCCTCCCAGAAAAGCAATTAAACTCTTTCAAGATAAGTGACTTTAAGTGGCCTGCCTAGGCTGTCATTTCCCACCCTCTTTACCAGGTGTTAGAAGGCAGGTTATTATGATGCTAGGTGGACCTGCCTATGCCACTGTGTTTTTATCAAGGTGACTAAGCCTTTTGATACCTCATTTTCAAGATGGCGTGGTACATGGTATTATATAAATCTTAAATTGATAAGTAACCATAAAATATTTTAGAGCTTATTTTGAGTGGGTTCTTAAAATTCGATACCTAATTGAAAATGGTCATGATTTCATGAAGTATATGTATATAAATATGTATGACATAGTGAATAACTCACACACAGTTGGAATACATACTTTATACACACACACACACACACACACACACACACATGAATAATATTCCCCTTGAAATGAGGCTTATTATAACTTAAAGTGGCTCTTTGCTGGCTGATTAGTAAGAAGTTCTGCACTGGCAGTAAAGATTTGTTTATTGTTCCTTGTAGAAGTAAAGGTTCTTTGAGAGTAGGGATGGAAATGACAATGAAATGAGAAAAATTAAGATAGAATTGATAATTGATGGGGTTTGGATGAGTAAGTGAAAACTGATTACTCACTGTTTTAAGAAAGTTATGTCTGAAGGTGTGGCTTTTCGTTATCTCGTACCTGCATACTAAGATCACCCACATTTTAATTACACCAGTGCTGCCTTCTGAGATCATATTTACTTATTTTATGAGATAATAAAATATTTTATATTTATCCTGGGTACTCCATTTTAGATTTTAAACATGACATCCTAAAAGGACCAGGAATGTGTTAATGCTTAAAGCTTATGGAAAATGTTTCTAAGTGATCATGTTCTGCTCTTAAGTTTACATCTATTTTTTAGGTTCTGGGAACCCTGTTTATTTATGTCTTATTTATGGTTGAGGAATTCAGAAAAGAGCCGGTGGAAAACATGGATGATGTAATCTACTACGTGAATGGCACTTACCGCCTGCTGGAGTTCCTTGTGGCACTCTGTGTGGTGGCCTACGGCGTCTCAGAGACCGTCTTTGGAGAATGGACTGTGATGGGCTCAATGATCATCTTCATCCACTCCTACTACAATGTGTGGCTTCGGGCCCAGCTGGGGTGGAAGAGCTTTCTTCTCCGACGGGATGCTGTGAATAAGATCAAGTCACTGCCCATCGCTACAAAAGAGCAGCTGGAGAAGCACAATGATATTTGTGCCATCTGTTACCAGGTAAGTCACTCAGTAGGGGTCCGTGTAGGTGGGTCATACGGGATAGACCTTGGGACTGAAACCACCACATTAGCCAAATTCAGCTTAAATTTCCAGGCAGCATTATCTCCTGGGTTAAAAAAAGTGGGCCTCATAAATTATTCTCTAATAAGTATTTCCATTTTATTTCTAAATTATTTTAAATGTAGTCCCTCCAGTTCTAATTGTTGTTGTTTTCAATATTATTGCTCACCCATAAATAAAGGAAAAACAGGTCAGGTGTATTTTATATTTACTCCTAAATAAACACACACACACACACGCACGTGCACACACACACGTACTATGAAATATATACTGTCAGTCAGGAGTCAGCACTTCTGAAAAGTGGTGTGCCAAGATTCTGACTCTTCTAGTATTCCTGGGGTGGGGAAGAGGTGTTTGTGTACTTTACACAGGGGGAAAGAGAACATGCTTACCTGTGAGTTTCTAGGTATCAGAGTTGCGTGTGTTCGTGGGAGGCCACCATTGGTGCACCTTGAAGCTAACCTGCCCGCTACCTTTGGCCTATGTACCATAGAGAGCCGATGATTACCTTCTATTACAAATTAAAGGTCATATTTAAATCACCCTGAAATTTAAAAAATGAGGCCTAGCGTGTAGTCATGGGTCACCTAGACAAGAGGGTTACTGAGTAGTAACTACCAAACCGCAGTGTTGGAGGTGTGGATAAAAATGATAGGCAACAGCAGAAACTATGTTCCCCTGAAAATCACTCTTAAAGAGTGCCAGCCGTTAGAGTGAAACTAGGGCTATCTTCATAGTTTAGGTGTGGTTTGGATATATCTATGTGTTGAAACTACAGTAAGAATTTTTCTCTTGTAGTAAAATACAACTGCCACCTTTTTTTTCCAGTTGTGATTAGAACATCCTTTGGACACTAGGAAAACATTGTCAGGCCGTTTTTACATTTGAGGGGACCGAGCAGTAAGGTGTGCCCTCCCACCCCTCCAGGTGTAGTTGCCACTGCTAACTTCTGATTGTTATGAAAGTGTATTCCAGCAACTTGCACTGAGCAAAGCACCTCAGCAGTAGATTCGGGGCACATCAGCTTCGATAGCTAGTCCATCTTGGGATTCAAGTGACCTCTTTTTGTATTTCCTGTTGTCACATCACTTTTTTTGAGGTGCTAGAACTGCCTGCTGACATTGCACAGAAAATGAGAGTAGAATTGCTTAGCTTCCTCAGCTGGCTGCCTTTCATTGGATGGCTTTCTGCTTAAAAGTTGACTATGAGGTGTTACCAGTTCTTGGCAAGGAATTTCTGGGGTAATCACACCTCCTTGTTCAGGGACTTGAAACGAAGTTAACGTCGATTCATCAAATGTATATCCTTACAACTTCAACTCCATGTCTTCAGGCTGCCCTCCCCCAGATACTGTATGTGAGGAATATTAATGCATAGTTCACCACTCCTTATTCCAGTGGTTATCAAACTTGGGCTCATGACAGTCACGTGGGTGACTTATAACTAGATTTATGAATCTCATCTTCAGATGGCCTGATTCAGTGGGATTGCGTGACCCAAGAATATGTGTGGATAACAGCAATTTCCGATGCAAGCTGTGAAACACTGGCTTATACAGACCAAATCTTGGAAACTTGAGTGTACACATGGGCTCTAATAAAATTGCCATTTCTAGCCGGGTTTGGTGGCACCTGTAATCCCAGTACCTGGGAGGCTGAGACAGGAAGATCGCGGGTTCGATACCAGCCTCAGCAACCTAGCGAGACCCTGTTTCATAAGCGGAAAATAAAAAAATAAAAAAGGGCATGGAGATAGAATGCCCATAAGTTTAATCCCTAGCACCAAAAATAAATAAGTAAAATAAATTAAAAATTGCCACTTCCTTGCCAATACCCTGGTGTTATGTGGCTGACTTGCGTCTCCTTGCAAATAATCTCGTCGTGGAATAATCTGTTGAGTGATGCTGCAGCATACCTGGGGCAAAAGTCCTGTCTTCACCAGATTTTCTGAGGTTATAGTGATACTTGTGCCATGCCAGTGGCTCAAGTAATCCCACTGCTCTAGTTGTGTAGCTCCTGCACTCCATACTTAGGCACAAGTCAAAAAGGTAGCGTCTTCTGCAGTTTTGGTTTTTACTTTTGTTTTTTATTCTCATGTTATTTGTTTAAGGGGTCTCTGATAGCAACAGCGTTACTGAAAAACCTGAGTTCTGTCCTAAGATCTGTGCCACAGATTTTCCATTTGTGTTACGAAGAAATTGTGGAGTCAGAACTCTTGGGGGTGGCATCTGAGTTTTATGGTAGACACTTACGAGGTACCTTTCTGGCCCCTCTTTCAGGACATGAAGTCTGCTGTGATCACGCCATGCAGTCATTTCTTCCACGCGGGCTGTCTTAAGAAATGGCTGTATGTCCAGGAGACCTGCCCTCTGTGCCACTGCCACCTCAAAAACTCCTCCCAGCTTCCAGGGTCAGGGACAGAGCCGGCTCCACAGCCTCCTGCTGGAGCTGAGCCCAATGCCTTGCTTCAGGAAGGGACTGAGCCCCCAGATCACGAGGAGCACCCTCCAGGGACTGGGGTACAGGAAGGTCCTGAGGACAGTCGTGAGCACATCACCAGAAGACCAGGGAGCCAGGAAGGGGCTTTTGACCCCAGAGAGTGTCCTCCGAGTGTGAGAGAGGAAGCACATCCCATGGAGTCTGCCTAGAGGAAAGGAGGGGTGGACGCCTCGGCTCGCTGGAGAAGCTGGCTCAAGATGGGACTCTCGCTCAGATCCAGGAGCGAGCGGACGGACGAGGTGATCAGGCAGGCAACTGACATTCCAAGGCTCTGCTCCCGGAAGCCTCTCAGTGGAGAGAGAGAGAGAGAGAGAAAGAGAGAGAGAGAGAGAGCGAGTGAGAGAGCGAGCACCTGCTTTCACCCCCTTGATGGGGGAGAAATTTTGCAATGTATGCTAATCAAAATGTATTTATATGTTCTACGCTGATGTTTTGTAGAGGTTTGCCAAGAAAATTCAACCTCACCAACTTCAAGAATGGCCCCTGATTTGCGAGGGCTAAAATCAGATGTGAGCATGTGAAAGGGGCTGAGGAAAGAGGAAGAAGAGTGAGGACAGTGCAAAGCAGCAGGCGGGCCTGGAACCGGCCTTCCCCGCCAGTGGGACAGGAGCATTCTTGTTACAGAGTACGAGTAGTGACCAGCCCTTTCCTCCACCCCCTTTTCCCTCAGTTGATCGGAACTCAGTCAGGTGATGATTTAGTTTTGTACAGCACTGCAGTGAAATCAAAGATATAGAAGCCTTGATTGTATTCAGAGATTGAAGCACGTGCCTCCTTGGGCTGTGCTCTAGGGAAGGGGTGGGTGGGTGCTGGGCCTTGCGGGTGCATTCGTGTAACCTGAGACTCTTGAACTTCATGACGGAGTCTTCGTTATTTTGATGTATATGGAACTTTTGTTAATATATTGTATACTTTGTTGGCTGTGTGACGTAAACTAAAACTCTAATGAACACTTTGGAGTCCACTTTAGTGAAGGAGGCCAAAGTGGGAGGGGCTTTAGGGCACTGATAAAGGCCCTGGGTGTACTTTTCAATCCTGTGTAATGTTTAATTTCTTGCAACTGAATCCAAACAGTGTTAAATTATGGCAATATTTGCACTTTGGGAATGAATACATGACTGTATGATCGCACTCTGCAAATGCCACTTTTAAAGCTGTTAATAGACTGCACCTTTTCTTTGACAAGGATGTGTCATATTTAAATTTTTACATTCATCATGGCTACAGGTAGAACTGGGAGGGGGGAATGTAATTTTTTTATGGGAATTTTGATATGAAAAGAAACTAGTCATTTATTTATACAATAGGCTTGGCTCAAAAAGTGTTTTTCAGACTTGGTATTCCTAATGTGGGATGTGACTTTATTTTATTTTTAGTAGCAAATTTGGATGTAGACTGACAGACATAGCTGAATGTCTTAATAAATTTAAATTTGAAGATAACCGTGTTTTGTCCCTGTGCTTTCCTGTTGCCAAATTCTGTTCTCAGAACGTTCTGTTTTTATCTGGCTGGATCTTGGTCATAACTGCCCTGCAGATCACACAAAACTCTGAGAAGGACCAGTTCCTGGAAATCTTTGACGCTAGCAGTAGCAAACTCAGCTCAGAATCCAAACCATCTGGGGAAGCTTTTTATGATTAATTGCATATTTTTGATCCTTACTTCAGACCTACTGAGTCAGCCTTTGGGGACGCCTGAGAGCAGGCGTTTATCCTCAGGTGATTGTATTCAGCTAGTGTGGCACCAGCATGACAGTAAATTCAGAAAAGCAGTGTCTAGACTAGAATTAATTTCTCCCCAGGTATGTATCTGGGAGTTGATTCTCACCATCTTTTTGGAGAGTTGTATTTGGCAGAAAACAAAGCAGATGGCGCCCTCTAGTGTTAACGAAGGTGCTGTCCAAAGGCCTAGCAGTACTGATGTATTCAAAATGAGTGATTTTCCATCTTTGTATGAAAGACTCATGTTCAAAGATGAGGTATTTTGGTGCCCTGTTTGATGGAATAAGACCATACGTAAAGTTGAAAACATTAGTGACATGTTGAACTTGGCTGTCCTTCAGCACAGAGTACCTGTGGAATCTTAAGTTTGCATCAAAGGGCTCTCTCTTACATAGTCATAAGGAAAAGTACTCAGATGTTTTAATACAAGCAGGAAATTCCTTGGCATCGATTTCACATTATGACAGTTTTTTCCTCCTCATAGCTAGTAGACCCCAGCTCTATGCACCAGGTCGGATGAGCCTCTTGCCCCAGGTTGAACACATATTTACAACTGTGCATCTTTTTGCTTCAGTCAGGAGAGCTAGATTATGTTGTAATAACAAAACCCCTCAAAATTACATTGTCTCTAAAGCCACAAAGGTATTTGTCTTGTAGGCGCATGCTAGGTATGTGTCCAGTTGGCAGGGACACTGGTGTAGTCAGAGATATGGGTGGATGCAGTGGCCACTCTGGAACCTTCTTGATGGTCATGCCAAAGGGAGACTGCATTCCTCCCCGGTGTGGACACCAGGACTTGTACTCAACATCTCTTATCCGTCGCTGTCCAGCACTCTGTTGGAGCAACACTTCATTTTATACATGGTTCACAATTTGGGAGCACAGTTGTGAGTGGTTCAAACCCTACCAATGGGGAATCTCTCACTTCATTTGCGCCTTGTCCTAGTGTACTGGGATGGCAGACTTGCATAATGCCATCCGTATTTCAAATTTCCATTTTCTAGTCATTTTTAAAATAGTTTGCAACTCACTGCAGACTTTGATGGGACGAGGACAAAGTTTACTAGTTAGTAGAAAGAAAATTGGACTGAATTTCCCTCTGATTATGCTTGATCAAACTGAGAAAATAATAAAATTCCACTTTCCTGACCATACGGTATTTTCCACTGTTTTTCAGAGGGTACATACTTATTTTCACTCATGATCAGTATTCTCTTAAGAACCTTAATAAAAAGTTTGATCACCTTAATGGACTTTGACCTCAAAGTTAGTACTGAGTAAATCGTCATACTAGTTAACATTTCTATTTTGTGTTGATTTTGCACTTTTATTTTTTGGTACTGGGGATTGAACCCAGGGGCATTCTACCTCTAAGCTACACCCCCAGCCCTATTTTTATTTTGAAACAGTTTCCCTAGTTTGATGAGATTCTCATTACCTGCTGAGGCTGTCCTCCAACCTTCCATTCTTCTGTTTCAGCCTCCCAAGTACTAGGATTACAGGCGTGGGCCATGACACCCAGCTCTCGTTTTTACTTTATAAAACTTGTTCTAGCTGGGTGTGGTAGTGCATGCCCCTGTAATCCAAATTACCTTGGAAGCTGAGTCAGGAGAAGCCTGGGCAATTTAGCAGGACTCTGTTTCGCAATTTTAAAAAGGGCTGGAGGTACAGCTCAGCAATAGAGTGCTTGCCTAGCCTGTGTGAGTGCATGTTTCAATAGGGCAGAAATAAAAAACCCACAACTGTTGTTATTACTCTAAAATATGCCGTCTTTACAATATGTCTCCAGAGGTCTGATTTTTAAATGGACTGAGTATGAGGCTCCCTGATGACCCTCATTAAGGTTTGGATATTCCTTCTCAAGAAACATTTTATTGATGTATACCTGTAATCCCAGTACTTCGGAGGATGAGATAGGAGAATCACAGATTGCCTCAGCAATCTAGAGAGATGCTGTTTCCAAATAAAAAATAAAATAGGGCTGGGGGTGTAGCTTGGAGGTAGAGTTCAATCCCTAGTACCACAAAAACAAAATAGGGTTACATGTAAAAGGGTAATGCTTGGTTAGAAAGTAATCATCAATGCTCAGAGAAACTTACTTCAATTATTTCTTTGGATTCTGCATTTGGTTGCATTGGGTAGACACGTTTCCGAGAAAAGGTAGACTGTCTTGTGAAGACTAAATCCTGTGCGTGCTCACACCTCAAGGTTCCCGTTTATTTTCCTTCTTCCTACGGACACTGATGCTGGAGTTCTTGTCTTAATCTGTTTCTTGAGAATGTTGGTTGTTTGGCCCTTTTCCTTTCAATTGTCAGCCTACGGAAGCAACTCCTTGCTTTTCTATTCATCTACATGTTTTGAGGTAAGAAAGTATGCTCCAACTAGCTGGAAATAATCTCCGCGAAGGCAGAAGAAATTCTTAGTTAATTCTTGATGGGATAATCGATTAGTTTTCCAAATGAGAATTTGCCAGGTGGGAACCATCTCTGAGTGGCATCAAGCTCACCGAGGTCCTTTGACGATCCCTTCTCAGGCCCCTCTCATTTAGGGAGACAGGCATCGCTGAGGGGTAAGAGGAGCTGGGACCACAGGCCGCAGCCTGGGATCTGGTGCTCACCTCCTGACTGGCTGTGTGATCCTTGGCCATTTTGTTTCTCTGGGCTTCAGCTTCATTGAGAGAGAGAGAGAGAGGCAAAAAAACAACAATGAAGTCTCTGGTGTATCATTCTGCTTAAGATTTTGCCCGTCTGTATTTTAATTTTTTACCACTGTCTGAGTAATGAGCTTCATATATTTTTTATGTGCTGTGCCAAATATTAGCTAAGGTTTGGTTCACCACTCTATCCCCACTACCCGGCACAGAGACAGAGCTCTGTGAATATCTACCAAGTGAGCAAATGAACTCATTACCACACGGATCCTCACATAGTTAGTTCCCCCCACCCCACGTTGCGGTACCAGGGATTGAACCCAGGGGCATTCTACCTCCAAGCTATACCCCCAGTCCTATTTTTTATTCTTTATTTTGAAACAGGGTCTCACTAAGTTGCGGAGGGCCTCACTACGTAGCTGAGGCTGGCTGCAAACATGCGATCCTCCTGTCTCAGCCTCCCGAGTACTCGGATTACAAGTGTGCACTGCCATGCCTGGCTCACCCCATAGTTTGTTGTTGTTGTTTTTTTTTTTGCGGTACTGGGGATTGAACTCAGGGGCATTCTACCTTAGAGCTATACCCCCAGCCCTATTTGTTTTTTTTAATTCTTTATTTTGAAACCGAGTCTCACTAAGTTGCGGAGTGCCTCACTAGGTAGCTGAGGCTGGCTGCGAACCCGGATCCTCCGGTCTCAGCCTCCCGAATGCTGGGATTACAAGCGTGTGCCACCACGCCCCATAGTTTTAACATAGCAAAGAATGCTATTTTTTCTAGAGGTGGAGGGCATAATATCACACCCCAGTTAGATGAGGCCGTTTCTGTGGGTGGTTTTTATTGTCCAACTATATTCTGAACACAGCATTTCCAACTAAGGACAAATTTGGGGCCTGTGTTAGCTTTCTGTCACTAATAAAACACCCAAGGTAAATTCACTGGAAGGATGGTGTTAGGTCAGAGAGTACATGGGGCCTAGCGGGTGGCGCAAGTAACCTCAGGCAGTAAAAATGAAAGATGCAACTGCGCCATAACAAGTCAAAATGGGGCAGTCTGACCCAACCTAGGGAGCAGTTGCAGGAACAGAAACACTCCAACCCTGACCACGAAGGTCAGCCCCCACCACGTGTGAGCAACCGAGTCCGGCTGTTCCCGAAACTAAGCACAACCCCCTCCCCTGCACTCCCGGCTATAAGAATTTTCCTGCAGACCCCTAATGCTGCTGCTCTCCTGTGTGAGACAGCCCGGCAGGGCAGCTTCCCTTTAATAATTGGACAGGCCTCCGGGGTGGCGCTGATCACCTTACAGACGGAAGGTTTATTCTGGCCCATGATTTCCAAGGCTTCAGTCCATGGTCAGGAGTAGGCGCTGTTGTTTCTGCTGTGGGGAGGCAGAGGATCATGGCAGGGACACGTGGTGAAGCGGAGTTGCTCACCTCATGGTGGTCGGGAAGGAGAGAGAGAGAAGGGGAAAGAGAGAGAGGAGAGAGACAAGAGACGA
>PVLC010045981.1:0-11571 GCA_004027655.1 Graphiurus murinus | reverse complement strand
CCATTCTCCAGTGTCTTCCAAGCGTAGCATGGGAATACAATTGTGAGGTGTCCCTTTTCCACAATATTTTCTGAGCACAGTGCATTTGATTGACAGCAATGAAGGTAGACTTTAAAGAAAGGGCAATTCTTGTTTTAGGCTGTGCTTAGCTCATTTTTTTTCCTCCAACTTAAGACATGGCATGAAGTGTTTCTTGTGTGTCAGGCTGGATGGGGTTAGGCCTGGGACTCTACACAGTGATGACAGAGATCAGCCAGGAGCCAGCCCAGGAGACAGAGACTGCCTCCTCCAGTGTCTTTAAGAGTTTTGCTCCATCTTGAAGGATTTTCTGGAGGAAAAGAACCTAATTTGGAATCTAGTATGAGAATACATTATATAATCTCATGTGTATGTAGTGTTTGCTTTCCAGGAAAGTGAAACATTATAGGATATTTTTTCCTGAAAATCATGAGAGATAATATATATATATATGTATATATATATACATATATATATATATATTTTTACATGACTATGCATATGTACATATGTATATGTCTCTGACATATACGTCACATATAAGCCATGGTAGCATAAGTTTCCATGAAAAGCATGAAGAGCCATAAGTGAATTTATATTACTGGAAATTCCAGCAGCTCATCTAAATTTTTTGTTGTTGTTTTTATGGCAGAATTAATGAGTTATTGATTAGGACTTGGAAATATGTTTTATTACATTATAGTATTGCTTTTTATACTAAAAATCTACTCACATACCAGAACTTAAAGCCCTACCACTGAACTTATTTCAAAATGATGCTGTTAAGCCAGGTATGGTGGCGCACACTTGTAATCCCAGCATTCGGGAGGCTGAGACCGGAGGATCTGGGTTCGCCGCCAGCCTCACCTACCTAGTGAGGCACTACGCAACTTAGCGAGACCCTGTTTCAAAATAAAGAATAAAAATAGGGCTGGGGGTGTAGCTCGGAGGTAGAATGCCCCTGAGTTCAATCCCCAGTACCGCAAAAAAAAAAAAAAAAAAAAATGATGCTGTTGCTTATTTTTTTCTTCCTAATCTTCAATCTTCTCCCTTTTACTTTATATTTCTGAGACTGTCTAAGCAGCACTAAACTCTTCAAAATGTGTGAGAGAAGCAAGCAAGCCAGGGAGGTTAGCAGAAACAGAGGAAGAAGAGAAGAATCAAATAATGAAAATGTCAGGAAAGAAATTTATCTTATCACATGTAATTTCGTTTGTTTTCAAGGACATGCTCTCCAGGCAAATAGTGCTGGGGGTGTATTTCAACTTTTTAATGGTTATATTCTGAAATTTTAATTGGGAGTTAATGGACCTTCTAATTCCTATTAAAAATGAATTTAAATCTATGTTTTAACACAGCAGTGGCTCATACCTATGACTAGCCCTTTAGGACTAGAAGGACAAATGACAGATTTACATTCTTTCCTCTGTCTGCCCTTGAGGAGTTGTATAATGGTGGCGTGTAGGGGGTCCATCCTTCCAATGGTTCAGCTCATGTAATCAGATTTTGAGATGTATGTAAGTCCATTCCCTCTCTATATAAATATATATACACAAAATATTCACATATATACATATATATGTTGAGATATATGTATATGTAATCTTCCCCTCAATATATATCATATATATAGATGTGTGTGTGTGTGTGTGTGTGTGTGTGTGTGTGTACACATACATACACAGTTGTCCCTCAGGGGGATTATTTCTAGGACTCCTGAAGATAGCAAAATCCAAGGACGTTCAAATCCCTTCTATAAAATGGTATTGTATTTGATGTAACCTAGGCACATCCTATCCTATACTTTAAATCATCTCTAGATTACTTAGGTAGGTTTAGGGCTAATAAACATTGTACTACCAGGTTTTAAATGAAAACTCTTGAAGGGTTCATTTGCAGAGCTGAGTAGGGAGTTGACCCAAAGTTTAAGGTAATGAATGAGACAGATACAAAATGCAGGCAGAAACGCCAAGCTTTACCCTGCTTTCTGTTCCCTCTGGGGCATCTGCAGGCCTAGGTAAAGAGTCACTGCTTTTAGCAAAGGCAGCCTTTCTATAAGCCCCCGTTATACTAGTGCAATGTAAGCGCTATGTAAGAAGTTATTATGCTACATTATTTAGAGAATAAATGAAAAGAAAAAATCTATACATGCTCATTACCGACAAAACTTTTTTCCTCCGGATATTTTCAAGCCTTCATTGATTAAATCCCAAGATGCAGAATCCGTGGATAGGGAGGGCCAACTGCATATATGCAAATATATGTGTACACACACACACACACACACACACACAGAAGATATTTGCGGATATTGTTTTCCAATTAGTTAACTCTAACTTGAACACTTTTACAAATAACAGAAACCAGGGAGTGACGAGGACAGCATCCAGCTCCGCCAGGGAGGACATCATCCAGTGGTTCAAAGAGGAGCAGCTGCCCTTGCGAGCAGGCTACCAGAAAACCTCTGACGCGGTCGCTCCCTGGTTCCATGGTGAGTGCGGAGATGGCTTCTGTGCTAATCCACCAGGAAGGCAGAAAGAATCAAAGCTTCCTTTCATTTGCACTGCCCTCAAAGAGTCTTTCACTTTATTTTCACAAAGCAGGTTTTCAGAGGTTTCTCAGGGAGCCGCCTCCTCCTGCCTCTTTAGAAAGCAGTCGGCATTCACGGTCACTGTGCAGTGAGGGTTTTCATCCCCACAAACACAGCGCCTCAGGCTCGGTGGGAAAACGAGGGCTTCCTGCGGACTCCCACGAGGGCACTGGCTTGGGATTCTAGCCAATGGGGACGTCTTCCTTCTGCCCCAGAGTCGGCTATGGCTGTTGCATGTGGTAGGATGACTTTAGCAAGCGGAAGGTTGGGCTTCTTCTACCCAGTTCTCCATTAACTAGTTTCCTGGAGCAAACTATTGTCTCTGGCGGTTTCAGATCAACTTATTTCAGCCTCATTTTCTGCATCTCTTAAATGGAGTTGCACTTTGTAATCTTTCATTTAAAAATTCTGTGGCTTGGCTTCCTTGTTTCTGCGACGTAGTTAAGGATACTTGGTGGGTTTGTTGGATCTCCAGCAGGTATTAGCTAACAAATCATGGCTGTATTTGACCCAAGAGATGTGACTAATGGAAGCTTCTCTGTCTGCCCAGATCATACTTCCGTTGACCTCTAAGTTTCTTGGATTTCAAGAAAAGACTGTGGCTTCCAGAAGCCTTCGATTGGTTTCTTTCTTTTTAGATTTGTGTGTGTGTGTGTGTGTGTGTGTGTGTGTGTGTGTGTGTGTGTATGTGTGTGTTGTTGGGGATTGAGCCCAGGGGAATTTTATCTCTGAACTACACCCCCAGGCCTATTTTATTTTTTATTCGCAAACAGGGTCTTGTTGAGTTGCTGAGGACCTCGCTAAGTTGCTGAGGCTGGCTTCGAGCCTGTCTCAGCCTTCTAAGTACTCAGCCTCCTAAGTACTGGGGATTACAGGTGTGTGCCACCATGTCCGGCCCCTCAGTTGGTTTCTATAAGGCCTGTGTTTGGGGTTGATGGTGTAGCTCAGCGGTAGATTACTTCTGTAGGACACACAGGCCTTAGGTTGGATCCCCAGCATTATAAAAAATTAAAAAAAAAAACAAACAAAAACTGTGGTTTAATTGGACTAATTGGCTACATATACAAAAAAGGTACCTTAATTAAAAAAAATATAAAGTTTCCCCACTTAGCATGCTTCTCCTATGATGTCTGAGTGTGAATTATATTTAAGACAGATCTCTAAGTAGTATCATCACACACACAAATAGACCACCAAAAATAAGCTCCCAAGCACACAGCATGGCAAACTCTTCTAAAAAAGAACAGAATTATTTGTGATAGACTGTCCCCTGAGGGCCGATTTGCAGTCAGAATGTCGCGGTAGAACTGCATTTCTGCTGTCCCTTGAAAGCAGGTGTTCTTGGCCATTACACTTTGGTGATTGTCCATCGTTGGAGGAATCCTCTCCCACTTCTGGGACCAGGTGGCAAGCCCGCTTCCTTTCTTTTCTGCTTTGAAGATGATGTCAAAGATGAACAGAAAGGCTAGCCAATTACACGTGTACTCTCCGGGGCTATGTCTGCTGTCTGATACTGCCTTTTTCTCCTTGTAAGATAAGTACTGAGGAAATTGGCCATTTTGTAGTTTCTGTGTCATTGGGCAAAAGATGTTGTTATACCTGATCACGAGGGCGGGTTTTTTTTTTTTTTTTCTAACGGTAGGGAATATAAAATTGAAAATGTTGGCTGATGTTATTAAAATTTCTGGTACTAGAACCAGCAGTTATATTTGAAATAGTTGCTGAGAGCTAGGAAGATATATTAGGACTAAAAATCTAGTTGGAGCTTCGGTTAAAAAAATATGGCTCTTGAGTTTCACATATAACTTACGAGGGTGTCATTGTTATTGATTAATCTTCATTTCTACAAGTATTTATCATAGTTATCAGCAAAATAAATAATATAATAGCAAGTAGATGCATGGCCTTGTGGGTGCTGTAAATCCTTACCTTCAGGTTTAGAAAGACAAAATTTCACCTATTTTCATGATAAGGAGACAATAGATCACACTTTATGCCTTTGAAATACAGTGGTTTATTCAGCAGGTACCCTGTTTTGAAATACTGGAATGATAACTTTTACCATCTTCTTTTCTCTGTCATTTACTTTGTGAATTACCCTTCTTAAGTCACTGTTTTACTCACTTAAGTCTTTACTCCTCAAAAGTTCATACTTTCATCCTTTCCTCTTAATGAAGCTTTCGGCAGAGATGGGGCAGGTAGGAGAGGGCAAGGGAAATGCCAGCTATTGGATTTCAGGCTTTTGTGGCTGGGCAGAAGGCGGCTGTGCTACTGGTTGAGAGAAGGAACATAGGAGGACAAGGAGATTTAAGGAAGGGGAGGAGAGAGAGGGTAAGGAACTAATTTGGGATGTGATGAATTTGAAGTGTGTTTCCAGAACTCATGTGAAAATATCTGTTTGGCAGTCAGAGAATGGATCAGTGCTAAAGATAATAGACTGGAGTCCCCAGCATATAATTAAATGCATGGGAAGGGATGAGATTTTCTAAGAGTGAGTTAGGAAGAATGATAAGAGAAGAAGAAGAAGAACAAACCCTGAGGAGTACAGACGTCAGATGGCAGAGGAGAACCTGCAGAGGTGCTGGAGGCGCCCGCAGCAGGAACCCCAGAGCTTTGTCTCTGGCCTCTTTTACTTGGGGACCTGGTGAGGCAAACTAGTTTATGGCTTCCAAATATCCCAGGATGGTGCATGTTCTGTAATGAGTGCAACATGGTCTTGTCACTGAACTCTCAAGAAGTAGGGTTTTCATGAAAATCCCAGTATCAAGAGATCCAGGCATAGGGGTGCTGAATTCTACTTCCTGAGGATTTGGATATATCAAATCTCCTCATGCCTCTCTCTTCAAGAATTTAAGCTCTTTCAGTGTGCATGCATAAAACCAATGAGCCTCAGCTCTCACTGAGCTTTTGCTCCCACAAGGGAACCTTTGCAAGAACCCTATCTCAGTCAATTTTCTGTTGCTATAACAAAATACCCAAGGCTGGGTGGTGGATAATGAAAGAGGTTTATTTATTTAACTCATAGTTCTAGCAGTCCACGAGCTCTGGCACTGGCATCTCCTCAGCCTCCGGTGAGGTCCATGTGATGCTCAACTCACAGTGGAGGAAGGAGAGGGGAAGTGGCTGCCTGCAGAAGGACCAAGCGTGTGGGGTGGTGTCGCTTTATAAGAACCTGCCCTTGAAGAACTAATCCACTACTGTGGGAGCAAGAACTCACTCTGCCTGTCCCAAGACAGAAAGGTGTCAGTGTCAGTCTCCCTTAGTGACCTAATCACCTCCGAAAGGCCCCACCTAGCTTCACAATGCTGCAGCACTGAGGAATTATGATTCGACATGAGTTTTCGTGGGAGCAAAACATATTCAAACGATAGCACACACCTCTATCTTTCCACTCCTGTCCCCGTCAGCAACATAATCAAATTGCAGTGAAAATAAAGCTCCTCCCTGTGGCCCACAGACGCCTGCCTGGTCTGCCCGTTCTCTTGCCTTAGATCCATTTCAAATACTTTATTTCCTTGCTGTCTCTCCACCATGTGCCTCCCACCTGTCCCTGAGACACTTCACACTTGTCCCTATCTTAGGGATTTGCCATTGCTCTTCCTGCAGACTGTCCCATGGCTGAATTTTTAAGCAATTGTCTCACATGATTGAGGAGGCTTGGTGAATCCAAAAGCTAATGAGGTCGGAGGGCCAGGTAGAGATGCCGAGAAATATGGCAGCTTGAGCCCCAAAGCAGTCTGCTGGCAGAATTCCTTCTTGCTCAGAGAAGTCAGCCTTTTTTCTGTTAGACCTTCAGATGATTAGATGAGGCCTACTCACATGTTATACAGTTATCTGATTTATTCAGAGTTTACTCATTTCAATATTAATCTCATCCAAAGGAAAATTAAACATTTACAGAAACATCAAAAAGAATTTTTTTTTTTGTCTAAATATCTGGACACCATTGCCCAGCCAAGTTGACACATAAAATTAATTAATAATGAGAGCATCTTGCTGGTAAGAATTTGTGTGCCTACATGCAATAGCCAACATTTATATTAGGAACCCTTCTTCAGTAGAAGCTAGATTTAGGGAGTGTAATCGGGCAAAGTCACCTAAGAATCCTCAAAACCATAGGCATGAAAAAGATCATGCAAATTTGGTTTTCGACCCTCTTTCCTCATTTAAAAAATGGTGTTTCTTATGAAATACTCGAGACCAAAGTATAGAGAAAAATGTAATGAATACCAATGATACAACAAATGTTAGTCTAACTCTCCAGATGTAATGAATGTTAACAGCTGTATCTACCTCAACTTTATTTTTTAAAAGATAAAACCTGACATGAAGAATTAAGGGCGCTTTTCAACTCTCCTTTTTTATTCAATTTCCTTCCCTTCTCTCCTTCTGAAAGGGTAAACCAACTCTTTTGAAGCTGTACTGCCCATTTATTTTTTTCATACGAACATATTTCTGTGTTTCTATTATGCATATTGTGTTTTAGCATTTACATAGTATCAGGTTATGTTATCTGGATTTATCTTTGTTTATAAATATAGACTGCTCATTCATTTTTCTGTTGTGCAGTGTTTTACTATATATGTTATATACATATATTATTATTTATTCATCCTTTCTCCTACATTTGGTACATTTTTTACCATTACAGAAAAAATGAGATTTTCTATTTTCCTACACACTTGCCAGGACTTGGTATTCCCAAGTTTTATTTTCTTCTTCTGGGTCCACAGTAGAATCTTACTTGAATTTGCACTGATTTGTAGTGAGGTTGAGCCCCTCATATGCTCACTGGCAAGATGGGTACCTCCTGTAATTACTTCTACAGATCTTTTGACCATTTTCTTAGTGAATTGGGTTTTTTTATATACTGACTTAGAGGATTTTATATATTCTAGATACTAATCTTTTGTTGATTTATATAGGTTACATATATCTTCTAGTCTGTGATTTGTCTCTTAACACTTTGGCACATTAAATTTTTTTTTATTTTATTAGCGCAATGCAATTCTACAGTGTAGTGAAGTTCAGTGTATTAAAAACATATTTGCACACAGCTTTTGTGTACTTCCCTCCATATCCCGTCCTGCTCTCCCCTCCTCCCTTCTCACAGGAGTTAGTGAGATTGACATCACATCACTCTGGCACAGAAATTTCTTATTTCAATGTGGTTGCATTTAGCTCTTTTTTTTCCTTTATGGTTTTTGCTTGTTGTATCATTCATAACCCATCTGTAATTTATTTTTGAATATGATATGTGGTTTAGAGACTTTATTTATTTGTTATTGTGTTACAGTACACATTATATAAAATTTGCCATCTTAACCATTTTTTTAATGTAAAGTTCAGTTTGTGTGTGTGTGTGTGTGTGTGTGTGTGTGTTTTGCGGTACTGGGGATTGAACTCAGGGGCATTCTACCTCCGAGCTATACCCCCAGCCCTATTTTTTATTCTTTATTTTGAAACCGAGTCTCACTAAGTTGCGGAGTGCCTCACTAGGTAGCTGAGGCTGGCCTCGAACCCGGATCCTCCGGTCTCAGCCTCCCGAATGCTGGGATTACAAGCGTGCACCACCACGCCCGGTGTGTAAACAGTTATTCGCTGCCTCTCTGCCATGGATTAACCTGAAGTGGAAATTTAAGGTCTTCTCCTACCTTTCTGAGCCTGTACCTTTCCTTGAGATATGTGGTCAATTTCTGATTTTTACAATATAAGTGGTTATTTTTTAATGTCCTAGGCTTTCATGTCTAGCTCTAAAAGTGGAGAAAAAAAAAAAAAAAAGAAAAATGAAGGAGTAATCAGATCACTGAGGGATGAGCTGTGTTTTCTCCTCTGTAAATCAGGGTAATGATGATAAATGCCATGGGGTTGTTTTCATAAAGCAAACCTGCAATAGATGTGAAGCTCTCAGAACAGCGCCTGGGATATAGCCTTCCTGTTGTGGCTTCTGAGAACCGAGCAGCTCGGATGGATTCACCCTTCCTGTTCTCCCTGCCTTCCCATTCATCATGATCCTCACCTGCCGCAAACTATCATTCTGAGTAGAATAGATCTTAATTACTGCAAGAACTGTCCTGTGCTCTGTCCACAAGTATTTATTTAGGTCTGCCTTTAGAAAGTCAGGAAGTCACCTCAGAAGGCAACAGTGATATTTGGAAGGACAAGAGCCACCAGCAGAGAATGAAGCTGGCTGGGGAGTTTGCAGGACAGGACGGGGCAGGCAAAGGCTCAGCTGGGTTTGCAGAAGGGATGGTGTAGAGGTGGGAGTCAGCCTTGGAGTCCCTAAAGTAATACCTTCCTCTTTCTAGATGTATCGTCTGCTGGATACTGTAATTAAGTCTGTTTGATTTTGTTTCCTTAAGAAGGGCTTGTTTACTTCTGTCTTTGCCATCCTTGACCCCTTTCTCAACCTGTTACCCTGAACTCCAGTTTTCTGTTCAGGGTTATCTTGACCCTCGAATACAACTTTTTATTTTTTCATTACTCTTCTTTTCTTTTTATAGTATTGTTTACTTTTTTCTTTTATTGGTGCACTGTAATTATGCATCATACTGAGGAATAGAGCAATAGGAATATACATGCACACGGCCCATGGGGCATTTCCCTCCAGGGCCCACCTCCTTCCTCCCCTTCTCTGACCTGTCTCTGAGGTTGGCACTGATAGTTTAATGTATCTACATAGCGTTATTTCAGCGGTCTTTAAGACAGACCTGGTAGTCTACGCTATCTGTAAAGTAAGTGATAAGTGTCAGGATGTCCCCTGGCTAACTGTCATGTCCTGTCACCCTACTTAATCTGGCTCCTGATTATAAGTCTCCAAAGTGTGTAAGTATGTAATTAATTATGCCCACCAACATGCTACAAAGCCTCCTAGAGAAATAGCAAAGAATAAATAAAATTGAAATTTGAAAGTCTGTCCAGAAACCCACACATTAATTCTTCATTCTGTCTGTCAACATTTTCCCACTCCCCCTAAATGGCTGGCGGTGTGGAGAAGCTTAGGAGTTGGCAGGGACCGGGGGTGGGAAGGTGGGCGGAAGGACAGGAACAAATGTATGAACAGATTTCTGATTTAGGAACTTTCCAGGTGTTTTCTGTTGTTGGAGAATCCACAAGTTTGCTCTGTGTGTGTGTGGTTGCTCAGTATCCCTCCGAAGTGTGATCAGTGCTCTCTTATTCAAATGTGGAAACAACTATAATGTTGATAAAATCACCCTCCCCCCTTTCCATCCTTGTTTGTCTCTGATGGATGTATTTCGCTGCCATGACACAGAATTGAGCCTGCCCTCTCAGTGCCTTCGGCCTAATAGTTTATATTTTTAGCTGCTGAAGACGTGAATCCTTTGAACTTCAGTGGGACACTGACAGTTCTAATTGCTTGCATTTTTGACCGTCCTGATGTGTCGTTCTCCTTGGGAGGTGACTCCTCTCTGTCTCCTCAGAGGCCGTTACCCTCTGGGACTTAAGTTCCCTAAGGATGGCTGATGGTGGTGTCCTGTGTTCTCCCCCCCCCCCCGCCCCCTGGCCGTTTGTCATTCCCCAGCTCCTTTAGCATGGGACTAGACACCACCCCCACCTGAGCATCTGTAATTGCATCACAATCAGCCACATTCAGAGGGGAGCAGACAAATTCAAGGTGGTATGACTGTAGAGTAATGTTGTGTATGTGTGCGGGGGGAGGGTACTGGGGATTGAACTCAGGGGTGTTTTACCTCTGAGCTACATCCCCAGCCCTTAAATTTTTTTTAAAGATACTTTGGTGCATTATACTGTCCCATCATAATGAAGGTCAGAGTGATAGGGACATACAGGCACACAACACTTGGTGAGCTTCCCCCAGTTCTATCCCTCTTCCTCCCTCCCCTTCCCCGTACATGATAGTGAGTTGGCATTGATAATTTTGTATCTGTAGATAGCACCGAAGGAAATGTTTCTTTCACCAGTTCCAATCTAGATCTCTTCCATGGCACTACTGTGGTTTCTCCTCCTTTACCTGGAGTCCCTGTTATATCTGGAGAAAATTAGGCTAAGTGAAGTTAGCCAGTCACAGAAAGTGAAGGGTTGTGTGTTTTCTCTTTTTTAGAAAATTTTGAGATGGGATCTTACTAAGTTGCTGAGATTGGCCTTGAACTTTCAATCCTCCTGTCTCAGCCTCCCAAGTACTGGGATTACAGGCATGCCCCACTGTGCCCAGTTTAGGTCATCTTTCAGAAAGGCTCATAGAAGCTTACCAAGATATCTTTCAGACTAAAACCTTAGCGAACCTGTGAACAGGTCCCATCCGTGATCTTTTGATCAACCATCTGGCTGTAGAGAGGAGATTTCTTAATTATGGGGCCTTTGAAATTCTGCCCACCTCTCACAAAGGGGTTTTCAAGCACAAATTACTTATTTATTGACTTCTCAAATCCTCATGTCCCTAACCTCAGAGGATTGTATACATCCTGTCTCATTTACATACAGGATGCAGCAAGAATATGTCACTGCTTGTGGGTGGCAGGGAAGGGCAGCTGGGAGCCCATTCCTGATGGTCACTGCCTTGCCATTTCGAGGGACTCAGGGGGGCTCCTTTTAGAGCGAGACCTTCACTGATATCAGTGGCACCAAAGCCTTGGTCTGAGTTATTCTCCATAATTCTCTTATATGACCGACTGGCATTTGTCAGATTCCTGAAGTACTTGGAGAAGATGAAGCAGAAAAGCTAAAGCGACACATTTGTTCTGAGAAGAGCTAACTTTTCTGGAGAAAATTCCATGCACTGCTGTTTTTTTTTTTTTTTTTTTTTTTGCGGTACTGGGGATTGAACTCAGGGGCATTCTACCTCCGAGCTATACCCCCAGCCCTATTTTTTATTCTTTATTTTGAAACCGGGTCTCACTAAGTTGCAGAGTGCCTCACTAGGTAGCTGAGGCTGGCCGCGAACCCGGATCCTCCGGTCTCAGCCTCCCAAATGCTGGGATTAC
>PVLC010045980.1:0-11562 GCA_004027655.1 Graphiurus murinus | reverse complement strand
GATTGAACTCAGGGGCATTCTACCTCTGAGCTATACCCCCAGTCCTATTTTTTATTCTTTATTTTTTTGAAACCGAGTCTCACTAAGTTGCGGAGTGTCTCACTAGGTAGCTGAGGCTGGCCGCGAACCCGGATCCTCCGGTCTCAGCCTCCCGAATGCTGGGATTACAAGCATGCACCACCACGCCCGGCTTCTCAGTATTTTTTGTAAGTTATAAAAGGAGTCTTGTCACTGGTCAGCAGTGGTCATCTTATATGATGGCCCATCTTTTCAACATTCCTAGTTTTTTAACTCTGAACTATTCTAGAGAACATTAGATGTTTATTGGGTTGGGCCCCACTGTGGAGCTTATGTCTTTAGATAGTCCTTTTTCAATTCTATTAAGCCTTTTCTCACATGTCCACTCTATGTAGGCCCTTTATTAAACAGCATACTGAGCTCATGGGATCAGGCTGGAGGACTTCTAGAGACCCTATGGCTTTTATGTTTTTAACCCTCAACAGCTATTACCACAGAGATTAATTAATGACATCTCTTGTTTTTCAAGGCATATAAAAGCTCGAAAGAATGCCCTGCTTATGGAAAAAGAGAGATCTGCCAAAATTACAAGTCGGCCACCGCCTCCTCCAGCTCTTTTTGAGGTGAATTACTTTGAGCTTTGGGAGGAACTAGGTTATGATAATTCTTTGCTATGGAGATCAAAATAATTATCATTTGTTTAAACTTAATTGTACAGGTAATGCATAAGTAAATCTGGAGTATTTAAAAATAATCCTAGATATCATTTCACACATAAATACTATAGTATGTATTTCTAATGTTTAAGGGCTTTAAAAAATAATAGTAATAATACTGCTATTTTCCTACTGTTATTCAATGCCCAGTATGTGTTCCGTTTTCCTCATTGGTCTCAACGTTCTTGTTTGTTTGGAAAACTAATAGTTTTGGTTTTTAAAAAAACTGTTAATAGTTCTGCCCTTTATTTTTTAAATTTTTGGCAGTACTGGGGATTGAACCCAGGCCCTCCCATATTGACTACATACCCAGCCCTTTTTATTTTTTTATTGTGAGAGAGGCTCTCACTAAGTTGTCCAGGCTAGCCTTGAGTTTGAAGTCCTCCTGCCTTATTCTTCCAAGTAGCTGGAATACCATACCTGGCACTTTTTTATTTTTTAATGTCTTTTACTTGTTGAAAAAAAAAAACAGTATTAGTTGTCCTATAGACTTTTCCATATTTGGATTTAGCTTACTAGTAACCATTTATCTGAAGAAATGTTTAAGTTTCTAAAATTCCCTAAGATTATAAGATAATAAGATTACAGCTCATTTTAAGGGAATATTTAATTTATTAAGTAGAAATTAATTTTAATTTAAATTTAGCATTGGTTCTCTTATTCATATTTGCCTTTTGTGGTTATGGAAATGGTTATATAGATGATTATCAAAATCAGTTATTTCTATCTAAAAAATTAAGAAGTGAAAAAAACTTACACAAGTGCAGGGATGTCTAATTTAGTTGTATAGACAAGTATATTTTATGTATCTGTGAACAGCATAAGTACCAGATACTCACTTAGGTCTTTAATTTTGTCAGCCTTCACGCTTTTCTCTTGAGCCATCTGTCATGTAACATTGATCCAACAAGGCTCAGATGGAAGAGTCATATTTCAGCCTCTCCTCTAGTACACTTTGAGATGAGAAAAAGGCAGGGGTGTTTTATCCATGATGCCCTTTGATTACCTTTTTTCTAATTCCTAATGTTCATAACATGCCAAGATAAAACATTTATAAAAATCAAACAAAACATTATCTTTATAAGTGCTTTGGTTGGTATGAATTTTATGTAAATATGTGCTTGTCCTTTGTTCTTTCAACTTAGGAAAATTTTCCAAATATAGAGAAATAAATGAATGCCTACTTAAATTGTGTATAGATTTCAAGTAGATTAGTGTATATATGTATGCATTTAATGTAAATTGCAAAGGTAATATTTCACCATCAATACTTTAGCATGCTTATGAGAGCAAGGACATTGTCTTATGCAATCACTGTACCATTACACTAAGAAGATTAGCCTTGATTCCTTAATACCACTTAACGTTCAATCCATAATAAAAATTATATGATTGTTTCTAAAATTGTCTTGTTTTACTGTTCTTCCTTTAAACCAGGATCTAGTCTAGGTCACATTGCTTCTGCTTGTTTTGTCTTTTTGGTCAATCTACATTATTATAATCTCCCCCTAACTCTAGTCAACTTTTTCTTTCAGACTTTTTTTTTTTTTTTGGTGGTACTGGAAATTGAACCCAGGGGCAGTCTACCTCTAAACTACACTCCCAGCCCTATTTTATCTTCTTTTTATTTTGAAACAGGGTCTCACTAAGTTGGGCAGGGCCTCACTAAGTTGCTGAGGCTGGCCACAAAACTGTGATCCTCCTGTTTCAGCCTCCCAAGTACTGGGATTACAAGTGTGCGCTACCAATTCCAGCTTATTTCAGAGTTTTCGAAGAGGTGAATCTAGTTTTATATATTCTGCCCTTGTTGGTTTCCACATGAGATCATGCACTGTGTTTCCATTAGATTGGAGTTAGGATTAAAAGCTTAATTTTATTTTGGCAAGAGTACTATATAGGCGATGCTGGATAGTTTATTGTGTCATATCAGGAGGTACAAAATGCCTGGTTGCTCCCCTGTTAATGATTCTAAGTTTGTTCATTTGGTTAAGGTGGTGATCATGAGAGATTGCCATCAAAAAGGCATATTTTCCCTTCTTAATTTCCATGTAATCTGTGAGGTGATACTATGGCACCTGACAGGCATTGCTTATCCCTCTGTATTTATTTATTGTATTGTATTCTATTTATTTATTTATTTATTTTGCAGTACTTACTAGGGATTGAACCCAGGGGCATTCTACCTCCAACCTACACCCCCAGCCCTATTCTTTTTTTTTTTTTTTTTTTTTTTTTTTTGTGCGGTACTGGGGATTGAACTCGGGCATTCTACCTCCGAGCTATACCCCCCGCCCTATTTTTTATTCTTTATTTTGAAACAGAGTCTCACTAAGTTGCAGAGTGCCTCACTAGGTAGCTGAGGCTGGCCGCGAACCCAGATCCTCCGGTCTCAGCCTCCTGAATGCTGGGATTACAAATGTGCGCCACCACGCCCGGCTCCAGCCCTATTCTTTATTCTTTATTTTGAAACAGGGTCTCACTAAGTTGCGGAAAGCCTCACTAAGTAGCTGAGGCTGACCACGAACTCGGATCCTCCGGTCTCGGCCTCCCAAGTACTGGGATTACAAGCATGCGCCACCATGCCTGGCTCTTCTGTATTTATTCATTGGCCTACTTCTTTAAAAAAAAAAGAAAAAAAGGAAGGAAGGAAAAGAAAGAGAAAACTTTCTCTTATCATGGCATGAACTTTAGCTTCTTTTAAGAGGACAAGGTATATTTTTTGTCTTTTCCCTTTACCCAATTTCAGAGGTAAAAAGGTTGTAATTTCTGTGATGTGAAATGTTTTTAATTTTCCTCTCTCTTGTGACTATCACTGTAGACTTGTGGAGTTTTATTTATTCAATATTATATAATCATTCCTTTCTTCTGATGTTTGTAGTGTCTGAAATTTTATCAGTAAGAGCCCTTGTTTGTTCTGTAGTCCAGCAAATGACCCAGGCTAACTATGAACTCACCTAGTCCCATATCTGGAGTCTCCAGAGAACCCTGATTCATGATTTTGTTCTTCTTTATGACTGAGTAAAATTTCATTGTATACATATCCCATAGTTTTGTAATCCACTCATCTGTTGATGGACATCTTGGCTGGTTCCATAGTTTGGCAATTGTGAATTGTGTGGCTATAAACATAGATACACATGCATCAGTCTGATCATTTGGTTTCCATTCTTTTGGGTAGATACCAGAAGTGGTATTGCTGGATCATATGGTAGGTTCATTCCCCTTTGTCTGAGGATCCTCCATACTGTTATCCAAACTGGTTGCACTAGTTTGCAATCCCACCAACAATGTATTAGGGTTCCCACTTCTCCACACCCTTGCCAGCATTTGTTGTTGTTTGTATTTTTGATGATTGCCATTCTAATTGGGGTTAGGTGAAATCACAAGGTAGTTTTGATTTGCATCTCTCTGATTGCTAATGATGTAGAACATTTCCTCATACATTTATTGGCCGTTTGTATTTCTTTTGTGAAATGTCTATTTAGATCCTTTGCCCATTTTTGATTGGGTTATTTGTTTTCTTAGTTGTGAGTTTCTTGAGTTCTCTGTATATCCTAGATATTAGTCCTCTATCAGAGGAGTAGCTGGCAAAAATTTTCTCCCACTATGTGGGCTCTCTGTTGAAGTTCTTGATAGTTTCTTTTGCTGCACAGAAGTTCTTCAGTTTTGTGCCTATGGGGTCTTGTTGAGAAAGTTTTACCTGTGCCTGTGTGTTGAAGTGTTGGGATTATGCCCTCTTGAAGTAGCTGCAACTCTTCTGGCCTGACTTCCACCTTTGATCCATCTTGAATTGACTCTTGTGCAGGGTGAGAAAGTGGGGTTTATTTCCATTTTTCTACATATAGTTAACCAGTGTTGCCAACACCATTCGTTGAAGAGGCTGTCTTTTTTCCAGTGTATGTTTTTGGCTCTTTTGTCAAAAATCAATTGACTGTAAGCATGTGGGTTTGTTTCTGAATCTTCTATTCTGCTTCATTGGTCTATGTGTCTGCACTCATAATAGCACCCTGAAAAATAAAATACTTAGGAATAAACCTAACCAAGGAGGTAAAAGAACTCTATAAAGAAAACTATAAAAAGTTGAAAAAAGAAATTGATGAAGACCTTAGAAGATGGAAAGATCTTCCATGCTCTTGGATAGACAGAATAAATATCATCAAAATGGCCATCCTCCCAAAAGTGATCTACAGATTCAATGGGATACCCATTAAATTACCATGGTCACTCCTCACAGACCTAGAAAAATCAGTCCTTAAATAACTTGGAACAACAAAAGGCTCAGAATAGCCAAAGTAGTTCTTAGCCACAAGAACCATGTAGGAGACATCACAATACCTGACATCCAAAGTTTTTAAAAGCTACTCAGATAATTCTGCTCAGACCATTCAATTTTTACTTGCTTTTCCATAATCCGACCTTTTGCCTTGCTTTTGTATTATCTTCTCCTCTTTATATTAAGCCTTCTTATCATTCTATACTCATTTAGGTTAAAGCTGAATCTTTGATTAATTCTCAATCTTTTTCAGTCTTTTCCTATTTGTACTTTTCTCCCTTCTGAACTTGTGTTGAATTTTTTATGTCATTGTCACCACTTTACGGTTTTAGAAGTACTTTCTCATACATTATCTGATTCCTACAGTAATTGTCACAATGACCATATGATACAGGGATAGCTGTTTACCTACTTTTCTTGGGAAAGCTGAGGGACAGAGAAGTTAGAGGACTTAGCTATGGTTTCATAGGTAGTGTATAGTGCAGAAGAGACTTAACAGGAGTGTGAACATTTTTTTGTGAACAATCTTTTCATCATGTTATAATCAAAATTTTCAGCTTCTAAGGCAGGGACCATTATTTTATTTTCAATGGCATTTATAATCCCTAGGATATTTATTGGTAGGCACTTAAAATTTTTCTGGTTAACTAATTTAACTAGATTTCAATACATAATAAGTTATGAAAGGCTGAATCTACTTTTATGATAAAATATAGGTGGGGGAAGTAGTTTATTTCATCTCTGATTTTTTTGTTCTGGAATAAGTATATTTTAAACATTGGCTAGTGTTTTAGCACTAAACACATCATTAAACATTGAGAAGAAGTAAGACTTGTGTGAACTGCAGTGGAATTTGGGTGATTAGATATGGCATAAGATATAACAATGTGTGTGTTTTCTCTAAGTATAGTAAGATGCTTTTCATTTGATTTGACATGCCCTGCAAATCCTTTTATTCAGGAGGTTAAAAATGAAATGTCTCTCTAAATAACTTAGAAGTCGAAGTGAACTTTTGAACTGAAATAAAAGACACTGATTATATTAGAGATACCTGGAAGATGTTTTGAAATAGGTCAGATATTTTTATTAAAATTAAAAATAATTTAACTTTAGGAAAAAGAGTTACTTCATTATGAGCAGATTTTTAGCCTATGTCAAATGAGGTTAATTGATTGTCCTAGTCGACTTTCTGTTGCTAATAATATAATACCACAGACTGGATATTAAAAATAAATTACAAAGAAAAGAAGTTTGTTTTGCCTCATGGTTCTGCTTACCATATGAACCTGGTGAACCTGGCCTTCTTGCTGGCAGAGTCCAGAGTCGATAAAGGACATCATATGGCCAGAAACAGGTATTGTGTGAAAGACCTACCCAAACTAGCTTTTATAGTGGATTCATTCTGGAAATGATTCGTTGATGGCTTGAAAGGATTAATCCATTCATGAGAGGAGAGCCCAGATCATCTCCCAGTGGTCCCACTTCTTCATATCTCTTAATGAGGACACCTTTTTAATATAAGTTTTGGAAAGGATAAAACATTCAAACCATAGCACTGATTAAAATGCAGAGTTTATTTTGTTGTTGGAGGTGGTGAATTTGTTTTACATTAGATCCATCTCTAAGTTAAAATTTAATGCTTTTAACCCAAACCATATGTTTTTTTATGTTCCATTTTCTAGAATATTGAAGTAAAAAGAATTCCTTCAGTGAAGACCAATAGGTCTACCTACCACCATATTTCCACTTTTGTGAATAGAGAGATGGTGACAACGCAGGTGATTGAATTACTGTTTTTTCATATGTTTGCTGTATTATTTCTGTGTTTGCTGAATTGAATTATATATTGATGCTGCCAGATTTAAAAAATTTTTTAACAATCCTACTAAACATTGTATAATAATAGTGATCAAAAATCTTTTAAATGTGCTTTGAATTTTCATGTCAGGTATATGCAGCTCTTGTGTGAATGAAAAAAAGTAGATGGCTATTTAAATGGCTATCTTTTAAAATAGTAAGTTTTAAAACTTCTTTCTAGCTGGGCGTGGGGGCTCACGCTTGTAATTCCAGTACTTGGGATGCTGATATCAGAGGATCTGGGTTGCCAGTCAAGCTGGGTGTGATGGCACATGCTTGTAGTCACAGTACTTGGGAGGCTCAAACAGGAGAATCACAGGTTTGAAGCCAGCCTTGGCAACTTAGTGTTGTCCTACACAACTTAGTGAGACCCTGTTTCCAAATAAGAAATAAAATTGGGCTGGGGGTGTAACTTGGAAGTAGAATGCCTCTGGGTTCAATCCCCAGTACCAAAAACAAACAAACAAAAAAATAGTTGCCAGTCCAAACCCTGACAGGTGATATATCCTTATTATAATTGCCTTTGCTTTATAACAGTGAGCTTTACATTTGACTACTAAAAAAATAAACTATAAATATAGTATTTGTGTAGAGTTTGGCATGCAGCAAGTGCACATTTTGGTTGACTGCATAATAGTAGGTGTGAAAAATCCATATGGTGATACACACCTGTAATCCCAATACTTGGGAGGCTGAAACAGGAGGACCAAAGGTTCAAGGACAGCCTCAGCAAGTAGTTGGACTCTGATCAACCTGGTGAGAACCTGTTTAAAAAAAAAAAAACGGGGGGTTTGGGGTGTATTTCAGAGGTAGAATGCCTCTCTCGGTTCAATCCACAGTACCCCCCATACACAAAAAAAATATTCGCCGGGCGTGGTGGCACACACTTATAATCCCAGTACTTGGGAGTCTGAGACAGGAGGATTGCAGGTTCAAAGTCAGTCTCAGCAACTTAGGGAGACCCTGTTTCCAAATAAAAAATAAAATAGGGCTGGGGGAAAAGCCTAGAGGTAGAAGGCCCCTGGGTTTCACTCCCAGTACCACAAAAAAAAAAAAAAAAAGATTCAATACTAAATTTGAGATTCCCTTAAAATTGCACAATATAATTATGATTTCGATACTGTTATAACACAAGAATAACAAGTATGTTGCTAACTTGCACCTTTGGTTACTATACTGCATTTTTGCAATGTTAAGATGTTGCGTTTCAATGAAGATTTCTGAAGAAAAAAATGTTTTAAACCTGTCTCCATTTTCTTCAGTAAAAACCAATAGTTCTACTGAACATGATGGCACATGCTGATACAGGAGGATCGCAGGTTTGTGGCCAGCCTCAAGCTACTTAGTGATGAGGCTCTCCACGACTTAGTGAGACCCTGTCTCCAAATAAAGAATAAAAAATAGGGCAGGAGGTGTAGCTTGAAGGTAGAATGCCCTGGGTTCAATACCCAGTACTACCAAAAAAAAAAAAAAATAGTTCTACCTACCATCCTATTTCCATTAAGTAATTAAACTTACTTTTTTTGTGTTGTTGTTGTTGTTTGTACTGGGATACTTTGTATCTCAGAGCATTCTATCCCTGAGCTATCCCCAGCCCTATTTTATTTTACATTATGAAACAGGGTCTGGCTAAATTGCTGAGGTTGGCCTTTGCCATCTTCCTGTCTCAGCATCCCAAGTACTGGAATACAGGTGTATATCATCACACCTGCTGTGTGTGTGTGTGTGTGTGTGTGTGTGTGTATGTGTATTTACGTTTGTTTATTTGGTACTAGGGATAAAGCCTAAGGGCATTCTACCACTGAGTTATGCCCAGTCCTATTTTAATTTTTTATTTTGAAAGAGGATCTTGCTAAGTTGATGAGAGTCTCACTAAATTGCTGCTGAGGCTGGCCTCGAACCTGTGAACCTCCTGTCATAGCCTCCTAAGTACTGGAATAACAAATGTGTGCCACCATAGCTGGGCTACATTTATTTATTTATTTACTTACTTACTTATTTAATTTAGTAAGTACTGGGGCTTTAACCCAGGGCATCTACTTCAAACCTACACCCCCAGCCCATTTTGTTTTACTTTTATTTTGGAATAGGGTCTTGCTAAGTTGCTAAGGCTGGCCTTGAACCTACTATCCTCCTATCTCAGCTTCCCAAGTACTGGAATTATAGACATGTACCACTATGCCTGGCTGCATATAATATTTTTAGTAAACTTGTTTGCCCAGTACTCTTTCTTATTAATTGTCAATCTCTTATTTATCTTACAATTTGAGGGTATTTAATCTTGTGTATAAAGTTAATAGCTTTTGTCATGTATTATTTTAATTTACTGGTAGAATTTCAACTTATAAAGTACATAAAGACTGTCACACTGAATACATTTAAAATAATTACCAAAACCGAGCATGGCGCACGCTTGTAATCCTAGTACTTGGGAGGCTAAGACAGGAGGATCACAGGTTCGAGGACAGCCTCAGAAAGTAGTGAGACTCTCATCAACCTAGTGAGACCCTGTTTCAAAATAAGAAATAAAATCAGGCTGGGGGTATAGCTTGAAGGTAGAATACCTCTGTGTTCAATCTCCAGTACCGCAAAAAAAAAATAAAATAATTACCTATATTTGAAGCTAATGTTCAGATAATAAGAGTATATCCAGGTTGTATTACTATTATTGTGTTAATGAGATGATGATTGATTATATGGTAGCATAATCATGAGTTATGCCTAAGCTCTAGAAAGCCAGAATTTATTTATTTATTTATTTATGACTTTTATTATTATTATATTTTTGCAGTACTGGGGATTGAACCCATGAGCATTCTACCTCTGAGCTACCCCTCAGTTCTATTTTTTTATTCTTTATTTTGAAACAGAGTCTCACTAAGTTGCTGAGGCTGGCCATGAACTCGGATCCTCCTGTCTTAACCACCCAAGTAATGGGATTACAAGTGTGCGCCATCACACCTGGCAGAAGCCAGAATTTATATTAAAGGAGGTATTTTGGCCTTTGTTAGGCTAAAGCCAAGCAGCAAATGTCTGTTAAAAATCAAAGATAAATCTCCATGTTTCCCTTAACTACTTACATGATCTTAAATGTTTGTGGTTTCTTTACTCTCTTTGTAGAGGTTACCTTTCAACATTGTCATTTTAATGTGTTTCTTTATTTAAAAACAATGGAAGACTGTGTTTGGATGGGTAAAATCTAATCTGGTTTGAAATGACCAACTTAAAACTTTATATTAGAAATTTGATCCTTTTTATAAATATATGCTCTTGATAATTGTGGGCATTTAGAAATAAAATTCTTCGCCGGGCATGATGGTGCATGCTTGTAATCCCAGCATTTGGGAGGCTGAGACCAGAGGATCCAGGTTCGCGGCCAGCCTCAGCTACCTAGTGAGGCACTCCGCAACTTAGACCCTGTTTCAAAATAAAGAATAAAAAATAAGGCTGGGGGTATAGCTCAGAGGTAGAATCCCCCTGAGTTCAATCCCAGTACCGCAAAAACAAAAACAAAACAAAATAATATATATATATATAACTCTTCTTATTTTATTTAAGTAGAAAATGTGACTATTGAGTTATTTTGTGAATTATTCTTGTTTCACACTTTAAAAATATGTCTAAAATTTTATTGACTGCTAGCCAGATGCTCACTTGGCTGCTGAAGAAGAAGCTAAACGATTAGAAGAACTACAAAGACAGGCAGCACAAGAAAGAGTGGAACAGTTTCAAAAGGCCCATGTACGGGGTTTCCAAGCAATGAAAAAGATCCATTTGGCCCAAGTAAGAATTAAATATTAAATATTACCTGTGACTACCACTGATAGGCTTTGTAATAGCATTGCAAAGCTCACAGTAAGAGGGTGTAAAGGGTGTTAAATAGTATCTGATTCATACGATTTCAAGTTTTCCAATTTCCTTTGCCCTCCTATTTAAACTTCAGATTGAATCAAGTTATTCTCAAAGTATATCACTGTACTAAGAATTTAACTAATGAATTGTGGGGGGGGGTACTGGGGATTGAAACTAGGGGGATTCTACCTTTAAGCTACACCCCCAGCCCTTTTTATTTTTTGAAACGGGCTCACTACCATGCACTGGCCTCAAACCAGTGATCTCAGCCTCCCAAGTACTGGAATGACATGTGCACCGCCATGCCCAGCTTACTAAATAATTTTTTAAAACTTTAATCAATCTAAAAGTAGCCTAAGAAGAAATTAATCACTTTTCCAATTTAATTACCTGGATTGCATTTTTGCTTGATTGGAAATTCAATTCATTAAACATTTCTTGATCAAAGCACTTACTGGCTTTCCTGAGTATTGATTCAAAGGTGAGTCACGATCCTTGCTATTAAGGAGCTTTAAAAATGTGACTGTTGTAGACTTGCAAAATAGTCTCATTTTAGCCTCACTGTTATTGATCAGTTAGTGCTTATTCTTGAAACACAGCATAAAAAGTATTCATCTTGTTAGAAGTTTCATTTTGTTTTCTGAATTTCACTAATGCATTTGGATATTTTCAACACTCACCTTAGGAATGGGTTTTTAAGTACTTTTGTGGAAATTAAGCGCTCATGAAAGTTTATTTGTATAGTTTGAATTGAACTATGACCTTCTCTTAAATTTTTGGCTTTTATAAACTAGAAGGAATCAGGACTAAAATAACTGAATGTTTGAATTGTTACTAGTAATTCTC